>JADBJO010009226.1:40941-86232 GCA_016801955.1 Conus betulinus
GCGCGCGCGTGCATGCGTGTGTACGCGCTTGTGTGTATGTGTGGCACACGTGTGTGTGTGTGTGTGTGCGAGTGCATACGTGTTTGCCTGCATGTATATGCGCGTGTGCGCTGAAGTGCGTGTGCATGCGTGTGTGTAATTTGTGGGTTTGTGTGAGCATATATACATGTATCTGACCCTAGTCAAACGCGAATATGTCATCATATTTTTCCCTAAAAGATGTTTTTTTTGTTTTTTTTTCTTCCTTTTTTTTCACGTACCACATGGCCATCGGCCATACGACCATTACATCTTTCGGCAGCTTATCTGTTCGCCACCCACACACGGTTAACCATCACCATCCTCCCCGTCTCCCACTAAGCATGTATGCACGTACGCACGAACACACACATACACCCCAACCCTATGCACGCACACACACACACACACACACACACACACACACACACACACACACACACACACACACACACGAGTGAACATTTTCCATCTTTTTTTTTTATTTAACTGTCAAAAAGGATTTTAAAAAAATTCACCAACACCAACACAAATACTGACTTTTCTAAACGGAGTATCATAACACTACGCGCGCTGTATTCACAACCACTGTGATTTGGCGTTCAACTACAGGGTCTTCAGCTCGCAGTGAAAATCCACTAAAACAAACACTGTATTAAAAAAAAAAAAATGCATGCAGAATTGAAATGGTAAAAAGTCTAACCAGCTACGCTTCGGTAAGCATCAATTTTTTTTTTTTTTTTTTTTTTTACATTTACTGCAATTCTACCTGAAAGTTACACAACACAGCTTTTGGTACTCGGTGTAAAGAACTTTTGAAAAGCGTCACTTATAAACGACATGTGGACGTAGAGAGAAAAAAAAAAAACCCGCTTAGAACTAAAATACAAGATATCAAACGCAACTGGGACTTTGTAGCGAAAACACTTTCAAAGAAACTGCCTTAAAAATGTTCGGGTGGAGGGGTGGACAGAAGGAGAAATCTGGTGAGGGCGGGGGGGCGGGGGGGGGGGGGGGGGGGGGGGGGGGGGGGGGGGGAGGGGAGGGGGGGAAGATGGGCGTTTAATTTATTTTGTTTCCACAGTCGATCTTGAATCTGAAGTGTGGGTTCGCCTCTTTGTAATTTAGTCCAGTTTATGACCGAAGTTAGTCAAAATCCAAATCACCACATTCATAGAGGAAACAGGCCTACATCACGACGGACATGAACAACCTGGACGAAGGGATCAATTCAATGCATTGTTCACTTCCATGGACTCCTAACATACAAATGCAACTCGTAATGCCCATGACCTTGCTCGTAATGCCCATGACCTTGCAGTGCATACTCTGCAAACTATATCCCGAGTTTGGGTCCTATCCTGTTTAGAATTTTTTCTTTCTTTAATCTAACGGCATAACTTTCCTGCTTACCATTTCTTATAAAGGCCAATTCGAAGGGAGAGAAACAACATGGCGAAAAAGACCAATTGAAGAAAAGGTTACTCGCGTTTACTCACCCATCCCCAGCGCTTGCTCTACAAGTCCTTATCCTCTACGAAAGACTGTAAATTTACTATTCAAAGCTTTTCCGTTGACCGACTTTTTTTTTTTTTTTTTTAAATTTAAATCTCATATACATACATGTATATACGAGATACTCCGTTTCGATATGAATCACGTTTATAGTTAAGAAAAAAAAAAGGTGCGTTGTGTAACTTGGTAGACCATGCAGCCTCATTAAAACCAACAGTTTATTAAATCTGTGGTATCCTTAAAAAATACCTTCATTAAAACCTGCAGGCTACTGAATGCACCAGTTCTCCTGAATGTAACACGCAAGAAAAACAAAGCAAAAAGATGTTTAAAAAAAAAGAAGAAAGAAACATGAATGAAAAGATATGCAAATGCACGCGCGCTCCCGACACACACACACACACACACACACACACACACACACACACACACCAAATGACCTGATGATCATTGCAAGTAGTTTCTAAGCCGACATGCTGGCGTTTAGACTTTCGTTGGGGGGGTGGGGGGGGGGGGGGGGAGAAACATCTTTCCTAACGCCACTTAACATAATTTATGTCATGCAAGATGCAGAATGGACAGTCTCGCGTGTTTTGGCCGATTTGAGGGCCCTAAAAAAAACTCACGAACGGGGCACCCGAGCCTCTGGGTTTGGGTCGATGTGCCTCGACAGACCTTCTGAACGCTGCACTTATCCATCCGTCATGACGCAAGACAATGCGTGCCTTTGGACCCAAGTGTCGCTAACTGCCAGTCAGATCAGGCGCACTTTGCTGTGCGCGGTGTGTGTGCGTGTCCTCGAGAGAACGTAGGAATACCAAGTCTAGCTCACCTTGTTGTCCGGGCTCCCCCGTGCTAAAAAAGCACGGGTCCTGCCCTCCCCACAAGGAGCAGCTACACTTGGTATTCCTACGTTCTCTCTTAAGTTTTAAAAGTGACTTAAAAGTTCTTAATCAAGTCATCCTTAAGTTCTTAATCAAGTCATCCTTTAGTCAAACATGAAATTAACCTCTAAGTACAAAACAAAAAAATAAAAGTTCTTAAACAAGTTAACATGCATGAAATCATCCTCTAAGTACAAACAAAAAATAAATTCTTATTCAAGTTAACTATATTTATCTTTCGATGTATTTCTTTATTTATAAACTGTGGTAATACGACTTGCCAAAAGACAAGAAGCCTCATACACTCCTTGCTGTTGTCCTTGTCTGTAGTAAAATGCGCAGTCAGCCGCTGTCGTTAGCACTGTGACCAACTCAATTAACATACTTTTTTACGCCCAGTCGGGGATTGGCGCAGACGACTGCCATTAAGCTCCAGAAGGTTCGAGCGGAGAAGGAGGTGGGGTAGTGGCGGAGGTAAAGTAGGGAAGGAGGAGGGTTATTAAAGCTTTCATTGGATGAGAAGGTCACGCGATTCACGCGCTGCGCATGCTCAGACAATCACGCCACGTCAACAGTCAGAGCCGGCCAGTTCCGCCATGGCTTTTAACAGAGACGGACGTGCTTTAACAGAGGAACAGCTTCGTGCAATAGATGATCATGTGTTTTTATTACAATTGTATGGTGGATTATTTAAACAAAAGAAAATCAGGTGAGTCTTGTTCTTTACCTCCTAAGCCAAAGAGAAGAATAGATTTTTTTGGAAAGGTGGTGTGAAAGAAAAACAAGAACTTACCGTCGAAGAACTACACAAGTTATTTGCCAAACGAAGTCTGATCGTAAAGTACTTAGAGAGAAAATGATCATTTTTCGAAACTTCTGGCAAAATTAGAGTTCTCTTTTTGTACACCTAACAGAACGGGGTGGGGTAGTGGGTGGCGCCACTATCTCTACAAAAAGCCCCAAATGTTCACTGACGGGTGTACACTAACTGGCGATTAAGAGCCGCCAAAAAAGCTCTGCCATTTAAAAAACTCTGCCAAAGCAATCTTTTTCTTTAAAAAACAAACACTAACTCTGCCCATGCCGGTCCCAAGCCTGGATGAAAAAAGAGGAGGGGTGTGACATATACTATATTCTTTAGTTTTTTTTAGTAAATTGGAGGCATGTGGCAGTTAAAACCACCACCGTCCAAAGGCAGAGGATTGAGCATTAGTCAGTTTCTATAAATAGACGTTCACACATGAACGCCTTAAAATAGAAGCATTAGTCAGTTTCTATAAATAGGCGTTCACACATGAACGCCATAAAAATAGCAGTAGCTAGGATAGACTCTTTGGCTTATGAGGTGAAGAACAGGACTCTCTGAATGAATGACATGCACAGCTATGCTTTGTATTAATAAAGCAAAAAGCTGTGCATTTATTTGTTTCTCACAACACACACAGCACACACACACACACACACACACACACACACACACACACACACAATTAAGTGACTTATAAAGTTCTTACATAAGTCATTCTCAAGTTCTTAATCAAGTGACTTATAAGTTCTTAATCAAGTTATTCTAAGTTAACCTCAAGTTCTTAATCAAGTGACTTATAAGTTCTTACATAAGTCATTCTCAGTTTCTTAATCAAGTGACTTACAAGTTCTTAATCAAGTCATTCTTAAGTCATTCTCAAGTTCTTAATCAAGTGACTTATAAGTTTTTAATCAAGTGACTTATAAGTTGTTAATCAAGTCACCCTCAAGTCATCCTCTAAGTACAAAACAACAAAAAAAAAGTTCTTATTCAAGTCAACTTATAATTACTTATTAAGTTCTTTGAATATTTATATGCATATGAAATGGATCAAAATGAAGTTTTGTTGATGATGGTTTTGGCATGCTTATTTGTTCAGCTTCTGTATTAGTGGCACTGATTTTTTTGACAGCTTTGGTTTTTGTTCTCTTTGTTTATATATTTTTATAATAGTAATACCCCCCCCACCAACAGCAGCAGTGACTCCCAAAATGACACCTGTTTTAATCCAAGTATTCTCTGGCCACTTTGGCGTTGAAGGATGTTCTCTACTTGATTTAACTTCTTCTTGTTCTAGTTGTTTTATAGGCTGCATTGAAACAAACTGGCGGTTGCTCTGGCACTTTAATTTGTATTTGTAAATTTAACTTTTTTAGCTTGTTCCACTCTGCTAATTTTTGTCCTGCTGCAACACGCCCAGGATTTTTTTCACGGGTCACTTTCTTCACCTGATATGGCTGAGTTATCTGGTTCGTCAAATGATTCAACGTTTCCTGGTTCTGATTCTGCTGATTTTCTGGCTCGTTCATTTTTAACAGAAATAAAATCTATATGATTAAAAGTAATTAATCCCATTATTAGTGGCGACAATAATGTTCCAAATCTGTAATATAGATCACATCCTAGAGACTCTAATGACTTTGTTAAAACTGGATCCTGACTTAAATCATACATAAAATCTTGTTCAGAATCAACTGGTACAAATCTACTTACTAGTTTTTGTGTACAAACTAAGAACCGTTTGTCCAACACTCTTTACCATTCTTGACCCCAGTTGCGCTTCATACCTGTTGTGATATTTTACAATGTCTTGTGGCGACATCTGTTGAATCTGTTCTATGCTGAATTCATTTCCAAGATACTGTTTTGTTTTTCCCACATGCTGCCAAAGAATATAATCTTTTCTTTCTTTGGCATAATAGCTTGGTCATCAACTTGCTCATTTGTAATCATAAGTTCAGGAATGTTTAGGAGATCGTCGCTATTCATGTTTTATTATTAAATATATTTTTTTTAATTTTTTTAAAAATGAGCGCCGAAAAAACTATTACTAATCTTGTATACCATCTGCTCTTATTGGAGGTCTAAGTATAGGATACACAATGCTTGGTAAAAGCTTGTTTAAAAAATAAAACCGCCAGATCTTGGCAAGCTAGATTTTGAAGACTCAGCAAAACTGATTGCAATTATTGTAGCTTCATTTGCTACAAAAGATTTTTTAGTTAAGCAAGGAATAATTCCAGACAATATAAACATGTACAAAATATGTTTATAAAATATAAACATGTAAAAAATATGTTTATAAAAAATATAAACATGTAAAAAATATGTTTATAAAATATAAATATGTAAAATTAAAAAAACATTTATAAAAAATGGCTTCCCTCGCAATGATGATAGGTGGTGCAGTAGTGAATGCTCTTGCTTTCAGCGGAAGTAATTACGCATTTAGTAAACTACGGGATGACGGCGAGAGAAAAAGACATAACAAAGCTATGGAGCAACTAGCTGCAGCACAAGACGCTTATGAAAGGCAGAGAGTTGAGCAGTTAGATTTTATTAACGGCAGACTGAAAAAACAGGGTCACGCAGCTTACACATTTAAAGATGTTGATCAGGCAATAAAAGAATATTATTTAGTAACAGGCAAACAAATCCAGGCATTGCCCCCACCAAAATTTAGTGACTTTTATCAACCATCAGAAAAACAAAAGATGCAAGAAATAGCATGACTGTTGTATATTTTGTTGCACATAATATAAATTGAATAAAAAAATGAACAAAATTTATTATTCGCCAAAAGGATATTGGAAGGGAATAACAGCAATTAAAAAGCTAAGCCAAGCGGCGGGAGTCAGTGAACAAACAGCAAAAGAATGGTTATCTAAACAAGCGATTTGGCAAATTTATTTACCTGCACCTAAACGAATACAGAGACCACACTTTGTGAATATAACGCCAAATGACACCCATCAAATGGACCTTCTATATTTACCCCATGATACGATTAGGCGAAAAAGATGTAAGTACGCACTTACAGTCATTGACATAGCTTCAAGATATAAAGATGCCGAACCATTAACACAAAAGAGTGCTTCTGCTGTTGCTGTTGCCATACAACTGATATACCAACGAGGCCCCTTAACTTATCCTCGCATGATTCAAGTCGATGATGGAAAAGAATTCAAAGGGCAAGTGTGAATCAATTATTGTTAAAACATAGAGTCGCCATTAAAAGAGGTATTCCAGGAGTTCACAGATCACAGGCTTTAGTAGAAAACTTTAACAAACAGTTAGCTGAAAGACTGTTCTCCTATCAGTATCACAGAGAGCTTGTTGACAATTCTCGAAACACAGAATGGGTAAGAAGACTGCCCTCAGTTCTACGCGCAATGAACAATGAAGAATTTAAAGGGCTAAAACCAGTACAAGCAATCAAACGAAAAACAATAAATGTTGCTGAAGAGTCTTCATCATCCAGCAAACTGTTACCACTCGGTTTAAAAGTAAGGTACCTTTATTTACCTGGAGAAGCAGAAGGGGACACTCGCATCAGAGCAACAGATCCAGTTTGGAGTGTTGACCCATATGAAATAAAAAAAAATTATAAAAATGAACCCGCCTGTGTGTATTATTTGCGAGAAACTGACACAACAAAACGACCAGCACCTAAAAGATCTTTTGTAAAGGAAGAGCTGCAGATAATCCCACCAGACACAGTTCCACTTAATTAATTTACATAAATATATTGGGTTTAAAATGGAAGCCCCTAACACATGGAAGTACAGAAAGAAATGATAACGACAATGAAAGAGTCCTCAGAATTAATAGAACAATTATTTGATTATAATCGTTCTATTATAGAAATATTAAATAAGACTGCTTGTCAAATGAAAATCTCAGCCAGGCATTTACATAAAACTCAAAAATCCAAATTTTGATTTTCAGTTATGGGAAAAAGAATATCTTGAAGCGTTAAAAAAAACTTCGAACAGATTTAGCAAAGCTGAGTAGCAATATATATGAACTGGATACAGATCTAATTTTGCTTATAGATAAAGTTGAAAGAAAAAATATAAACTCGAACGTGAAGATAACCCTTGAAACCAACAACAGTTGAAGACCCTTATAATGTTCTCCAGTGACCAATTGCATATGAATGCTCAGGATTAACAATACTCGTTTTGTGTTAGTGCTGTCAAGTGATTTTTTTGTTACAACTGTTGTGCTGATCTCATGTAGATTAGATCTTAGTTTTACGTTGTCATGATGAAAAGTCTTGTTATTGAATAATGCTTCTTTATAGTTGTCATGAGATATGTTTGACTGCACAACGCTCCGAGATATTCCTTTTGCTTTTTTGATAACACTAGTGCTAGGATCTATAGTGTTACTTTGATGTGAAAGACTATACATTTTTGATCTTAAACCAATAAACTCCTTGATTACCCCTCCAGGCAACTCATCCTTCATCTTTCCTAAAACCTTTTTATTAAGTTTGAATGCAAAGGGTGGTCTTGGGGTAATCAGATGTATCGTACCATCCTGCACGCCCTTTAGCTACTTCTGATTCTATATCCGCATAGAAGTCTTCAGTAGGAATGTCTAGGATAAAAGAATCTGTATCTGTGTAAAGTACTCTAGACTCTGGATACAAGGGTTTAAAGTAGTCATAAAGAAATTCTAACATCAAAAGCTTCGACAGCTCTAGAACAGTAAACCCAATAAAAATAGGTTTGTCTAATTTGACTTTTTTTTTTTTTCATTATTAAGCCAAAAAGCTGATCATGAAATCTTCTAAAGTCCTGATAATTTGGTTTTGAAGTCAACTTAATTGCTTCATTCTCTCTAGTGACCAATCTGACATCTTTGCGCTTGTGCGGATTCTCCATAGTCTTTTCAAAAAACAGCTGTTGTTCATCAACTTGAAAAAGTCTTTTTCTGAAGCATCAGTGGATTTTGGTTCTGAGATCAGTGTTCTTCATTATGTATGGTTTCATGAACTGTTCTTGATCAAAAGAAATTATACGATGAACTGCTGTTAGCCTTAAACCATGTCTTAAATAAATTGGAGAAGTCTGTAATGACAGACATAATTTTTTTGTCTCGAAGATTAGGCACAAGTTTAACCGGTTCCGTTTTTGAAACCTTTAGACTTTCTGCCGCTAATGGATAGTCATTATGAAGGTCATGGAGTTCACGAGGATATTCTAAGTCAACTTCTAGAATAAGACCTCTTTTACGATCGGGGGTAAGAGTATGCAGTTGCTCTACAAATCCTTGAATGTCTTTTACACCTCCTGTGTACATTTTGAAGTTGCGTAATGGAAGTGATTGACTCATAGCCCAACCATACAGATTGTTTGTATCTAAATACATAAGATAGTTAGACTTCTTATCAGGATCATAGTTGTCTAAGTATTTGTTGTTTACTTTACAGTAATGGTGTGATGCCATACTAATTCCTCCGCGTAATCCGTTTTCAATCATTTGAAGCATTGGTAGATCAGACAACAGGTCAATCTGTACTCCAGTAAATTTTAAGAAAGCGTCCCAACTCATTCCAGGTGCAGAAATATAATGCGCAGGATCCAGGCTATAATGTTTCATACAGGTCTTCTGAATTTTCAAAAATGTCCGCTAGCAAACAGGTGTCAGCTAACAAATAGGCATCGTGATAGTCTCCCATTGTTTTACACTCTAACTTCTGCCATGTTTCTTGAGCATGCTGGTAATCGGAGTTACTGATGTCCTTTCCTCTAAGACTAGAAAAGAACGCTCCCTTTGGTGGAAGTGAGTCTTCATCAAACCTTTCCCAACTGTTCATTTACTCATAAGGGTAAACTCCCTTTCTAACGAGCGTCGAGTCAAAATATTCTTCTGTTATTGGACAGGACTTTAAGGTCATAGCCAATGTCTCTAATGATCCCATCAGGTGTTGCATAGAGTCATAAAAGACAAGTTATTTAAAGTGAAGCACATATACTTTTCTGATGACTGTGCAATGCATTTAGCTCTGAAGTCGCTGGTTACTGCTTGCAATATAAGATGAGAGTCGTACCCTCGCAAGTTGTGAAAGAAGATAGGTAATTTCCAAGTCTTTGGTTCAAACTTAAGTTGAAAGATTACATTTACTATGTGCTGCTCCTCTGAACTTTCCACTAATATGATCATGGTCTCTTACGCGATAGTCCCTTACGGTATGGTCCCTGACGGTAGCTTCCCTGGCGGTCGCTTCCCTTACTGTTGGGTTTGCTTCCATTAACTCTAAACCGCAAATCCAACAATGAGTGGCTGATTCATATTGTTGTTGGTCTTCGGGGGTCATCACAATGTCGGATAAGTTTAGATTATTAGAACAGTCATTACGCACTTGCTGCATGCGTTTTAAGAAGTTTTCTGCAGCACAAGGTCCTCTGTATAATTCTGGTTCTGAATGGGCGCCATCTGACCTGACAATAACAAAAGCGTATGAACAAATCTGGTGATTATTCACTAAGGCTGTTTTTTTGGTAACTGTTTTGGCTTTGGTCCCTCATAAGGAACAATAAGCGACTCAAAATCAGCATAAACAACATATGGACTCATTTGTAATTTTTTCCAGTTCTCAAAACAAACCTTGCTGCCTTCTCTCGGTGTAATTAGTTCTGTATTACAGTCAACTGGACTCTTGCAATGTTTTATATGTTCACTTGCAGCTTGAACAGATGGTATCCTTGTTAAACATTTTCTGCAGAATTCTTGTTTGTGCCCGTCTTTTGAAGTATGCTGCATTAGTCTACTCATTGTGCGTATCAATGTGTAATGAGGCAACCCAGTTGACGAAATCATTAGGAGTAAGTCCACATGGTTACAACCTGGATCACCTATTGTTGGACTGTTCTTGGACACTCTTATGGGTAGAATGTTTGTTTCCTCAGACCATGTGTGTACGTTAACAGTTATTGGGGGATTCTGTTCTTCAAACTGATCAATTGAATCTAAGCTAACAGGAAATGATATTCCTTCGAAGTTAAGGGAATGGACGTAAGATTCATAGTTAGACACCCTATCTGCGTTTTTACCAACGTGATGCAACCTAGCAAGAACACACCACATAAAAACATTTAGTGTCTGAATTCTTTATGTTTAGAACTGCTCTTTTAGCAACTAAAGCTGGGGGTAGTGGAATGCAAGACTTACCTACAATCGGCGCATACTTAGCCTGTTTTAATCTGATTGCTAAAAACTTCACCCTCTGACCAACCAGAGCCTCTCATTTTAGCTTCTTCAGAGGCTACATCAAACTGTGTGTGAGAAGTGGTCCGCCCAACCAGGTGTTAAGTCATTATAAGAAAGAATAGTCTGTTGTTTAGTTGAAACCCAGACTTCTAGATTTTCATCATTTATTGTTGTATAGTTGATTAAAACAGCTAACATTACTTTAACTGGTGGGGTCTATTGTTAGTTTAGTTGGGACTTGTGAAATAGCGTGTTCAACGCTTAACTGTACCTTTGTTGGATCAATAACTTCTAAATTGACATCATCAAAAATATTTGATAAGCGAAGCTCCCCTAAACGCTGCTCCTCTAAATATTCATCAAGCCAATCATCACCTTCATATATCTTGTCCATTATGAGTTTCTTTTCTAACTCAAAATATTTATTTAAATTAAAAAAAAAATATATTTAGTCAGAATCAATATCAACGGTCTTTTTGTGCTTGGTCTCATAGACTAAAGTATAAACACCCTTTGGCGTTGTTAATGTGAGCTGTTTAGAAAAGAGTTTAATGTTTCGTTTACTTTTTTTTAAATTCTTCTTCTCTTATCTGATTGGTGTCTGGTTGTTGAGAAAAAGTTGTCCGCGCCTTTTTTTTGAAGATCAAACTTTTGTCTTTTATAGTCATCAAAATCAGCCCGCAAACGACTAATTCTTCATCAGAGATGTTTGAGTCAACAAGAGCTTTATTTATTATCAGTTTGAACGAACTAAGTTTAGCTGTTATAAGTTGAACTATAGCTGTATGCTTTTGGAGTTTAGTTTTTATCTTTTTGCCGGCTACACCTGCAACTAATGAACATGCGCCGAGACCTAAAGACACCCCACCTAGTGGTAAAGCTACTGGCACACCTACACCTGTTGCTAAGAGACCTACACTGTTCCTGCTGTTAAAGCACTAATAGTTGATGCTCCAGTATTAATATATGTAACAGCATTAAAGGCGGCAGAATACCTTCGTTGGTTTTGCTGTATTTTGAAAGGTCTTGCTCAAGTCGTTTTTGCATCTGTGCAATGTTTGTTTAATCTGAAGGTTTTTATGTTATGGCTTTCAACAGAGCTGCCATCAGCTCTTTCAACAGAGCTGCTATCTATTCCTTCTTTAGGCACTTTTGGATACACCGTAACAGACATGCTTTTTTAAAAATAACAAAAAATTATTTAATATACAATATCTTTTAATCTGTTGCCTTCAATATTCAGCTGCGCATCATATATTAAAAACAAATATACATTAAGCGGTTTATCGCTCTCTTTTTCTTTTTCAATTTGAATGGTTATGTTATCATTAACAGGTCTTCCACTTCCATGCAACTGATTATCGTCTGTTGCTCTTAGGTCAATCCATAAACCATATTTCGTTGTTAAATAATCTCCAAGTCTAAATATTATGAAGATGTAATTCTTTAGACACTAAGTCAGCTGTTGGACTTCTATGTCTCCCGCCACCAAACATTTTCTTATTTCGTCAAAATGTTGATAAGGTTTAAGCCCGCTAGCGTAGATTTGGTTAGGGCTACCCTCAATTGAACATTGTACTTTCGTTATTTTAGGATTAATAAACTTTTCAGTTTGTCTTTTGAATGGTTCTTCATCTACACACAGCAATAAGATACCTTTAAGCGATCTTGCTGTGGCACTAAAACTAAAATTCCATATAGTGTCTGCCCTGCTTTTAGGATATCTAGAATGGTGAATCACTCTTTCGTAATATATTGCTAATTTTGACTGATATTGTTGTTCGATCTGCCTTGCTAAGGTGGAGTTGCTAACAATGTCAAACTCTAACGAGATGTCAGAAATGCTGTACTTTGCTTCGGAGTCTTCTGATCTAATAACGCGTCTGTATTCATTAAAAGTTAGTTCGTATGTCAATCTGTCTTTTAATGCTCCTTGAAAGTATGATGCATGCGCACTTAACAACTCAAAATCCAAGGGTATAGAAAATCGATTTCCAAACGCAAAACTTATAGCTTTGGCCTTGTTATTACTGTCTTTAGCATCTCCAGCGCCTACTCTATGTTTTAGATCATCTTCATCATTTTCGATTCCTTGAAACGCAAGATCCGCCCTTTCTCTCGCGGTTAGCCATAGATCAGAATAGACTAAAAATATGTCTGCATTATGTAAAGAAAATACTTCTTGCCCTTCAAGTTTTACAGAAATTTTCTTAACGATTGCCCGCCCTAAATTACTAACTACTGTCCTGTTTGGGTCTGTTGTTGTCTATTTTTGAATGTAAGTCGTGCAGAGCCTGGCACAATAACTTCATTTGCGCCTAGGTCTGGAAATTTAACAGTAAGAATTTGATCTGAATCAATAGTAGATGGATTATTAGGAACAGTAACATTTTGTTTATTTCCCTTCACACCTAAGGGCTCTTTCAGTCTTCTGTACGGGTCAAGAATTGAACCATATGCTTGCGACATTTTTATAAAACAAAAAATAAAAAGTTTAGAAAGGGTGGGGGTTAGTTTCCGCCGAGGACATTGACGAACAAAGTACACAAGACACGATGCATTTCGACCTCTTGGGTCTTCTTCAAGTGAAAACAAAATACGTAACATTTAACATTTAGGACAGTACAAACAAAGAACGAAGAGCTTACCACATGGACATCAGATAAGTCGCTCTTCGTTCTTTGTTTGTACTGTCCTAAATGTTAAATGTTACGTATTTTGTTTCACTTGAAGAAGACCCAAGAGGTCGAAATGCATCGTGTCTTGTGTACTTTTGTTCGTCAATGTCCTCGGCGGAAACTAACCCCCACCCTTTCTAAACTTTGCTTCGTTCTCCGCCATCAGTCGCTCCATTTGAAATCTTGAAAAAAAAAAAAAAGTTAATTATTTAACTTTTATAAAAAGTTAATTATTTAAAAAACATGGCAGACGTTGAAGATGAAGATTATGATGTTTTTGACACTGGAGATGACATGAGTGAGACGACTCCTTTAGTTCGAGGCCACCCATTGCGGCATGAATTAACATTAGATAAGGTCAAATCATTATACCAAAGTTTGGATCAAGAACCACCTGATTTTATTGACCCTAATGATTTTGAAACAAAAAATAACCATTTGTTTTTCAAAAATGATCAAGGACAACTTTGTGCAGCTTACAACTAAACCAAACCCATCAAAGTTTTTAGGTAAGAGTACAATTAGACAAAGGCTCACTGTGAGCGAACAAAATCGCCTTGGTATTGTTAAACCAAAATTAGGCGCTGAAGCAGTGGCTAAACTTCAAAACACTACGAGAACTCCCAACAGACACCCAAATACAAGACATGGAACTTAAAGATTTAAATCAATCAGCAGACGAAGTAATACAAGCAATAGAAGCAGAAACCAGTTTTTCAGAAGAAACAGCATTAAACACTATACATGATTCACCGCTATCCATGCGAGAAATAGAGGCCCTTTGAGGAGAATCAGAGGTGAATTAACAAACAATTTATCAAAACTGGGTGAACTAGATGAGCATAAAAAGAGAAAAAGAAAAGCTCGTTGAGGCTGACGACGCCAACTTAGGACATGATATTAAAAGAAAGAATAACACAAAGACTAAAAGATCTTGAACTGGAGAGATCAACAAGATTAGAAGTGTTGTCTACTAACCGTGAACAATTACGAACGCAAGTAAACAGAATAAGAGAAACTATCCAAAGAATTTATATGAAGACACGACGCTAGCAGAACGAATACGAACATTGTTTAGAGAGCAAGGAGTTACATTAGCAAGCGTTATAACAGCCTTAGGATTTGCAATAAGTACACTAGTGTTGGCTATTACAGGTGGTGGTGGTGGAAAGTCAGTTCATCCGCCTCCATCACCACCTGATAAATCATGGGTAAAAAAACAACTCGATCATCTTGCAAGTTTATTAAAAAAATTAGCTGGTAAGGCCATAGACTCTTTACCAGGTATATTAGGGAGTATTGTTAGCTGGCTTTTGTCTACAGCAGGCAAAGTAGTTGGCTTTATGGCTGAGCACTTATGGACATTAGTTGTCTTAATAGTTGGGTTACTTTTTAGTAAGATAAAGCACAACTAATCCTAAGCAAGTTAATCCAATAACGAGTGCTGTCTTTTCATATTCATGGACTACGTTGACTACGTTATCTTCGTTGTTTTCGTTGACAAAGTTATCTTCATAGACTACGTTACCTTCGCGGGCTTTAGGGGCTATATGGGCTTTAGGGGCTACATGGGCTTTAGGGGCTACATGGGCTTTAGGGACTTTAGGTACTTCGTGGGCTTTAGGGATTTTGGTTTGTGGATGAATTATTGCTGGATCAGAATTTACATCGTTTTCCCCTATCTTTTGTTTATCACAGCCACAAGAATTTCATTATTGTAGTTCATTATTGTTCCTATCTGAAGTCTGAGGTCAGAAGGCAGCATGTATATACCAATGCCGACAGCAAAGTCTACTTTCGATCTTGCGTATTGTAAAACATTTTGATACCTTTTAATACTTGAAGGTAAATCAACTGCAGAATTAATGGAGTCCTCTAAATTTGCCAGGTACTGTTTTTGTGCATCAAAGCCTGTAGATGGATTAACTATGTTAGATCTCGTTTGTGCCTGCGAACCTAACAAACACCCAAACATAAGTGCGAATAGAGTCGTTTATTCGTTCTATTCCTGCTCTAGTAAAACCATTAGATGTCTCTAAATAAATGTTGTCCACGCTGTTTTATGTTCTTGCTCTATAGACCCGAGATGAACAGTTGTGCCTGAAGAGAAAGATGTGTAAGGAGGATTCCAGTCATATTTATACTTTCTATGCACGCCCCAATAATAAAGAGTGCCTAAACCATGATTAAGATCCAACTTTTGTCTGAAATCTGTCCTAACATTAATATTGAATTCGTTACAGATCCTTTCAAAAGCCTTCTTGTCTATTGAGTTGCTGAATGGATTAAACAGTTTGTCAGTTGGTAATGGCACTTTAAGTTCAGATAAAATACGTCTGAAGGTGTAATAGAAATGAAATCTATAAACTGACCTCACCAAAGGAAAAGGATGGTTTAAATGATCAGCATACGACACTCCACACCCAGTTGAAGCACAAAACACAGCAAAGTTTGACTGGTTCTGATAAAACTGCATCGGATGACTAAACCACATCTTTGCAATGTTATCGTTTTTAATAGGAGGGTTAAGATATTTGTTCAATGGAGAGCTAACCTTTACTTGAAAAGAATCAGACTGAGACACAGAAATGCCAAGAGTATCAGTTGTTATATTCTTAAGATTGTAGTGAGGCCCAACAGAATATTTGTGACCAGTATATTTGAATTGATTCATTTTTATATTGTCTTAAAAAAAATGTTTGTAACAATTACAGGCCAAGATAGTCCTTCATTTTTTAAGTATGCTATTGAAAACGAATGCGGAACCCGAAGGGTTGCACTCCATGAAATTTTTTACAAAGTCGTATGGTTTAATATAAGTGAATCCAAGGAGAATATACGGTTCTAAAAGTTGACAATGGAGGAGACACAGTTGGCCGGTTAACCATACCTGATGGTTATTACGGGTTTTGCTCACTAAAAGAAGCAATGAGTAACTTCGACATTACTCTCAAACTTAACAATGCAAATCTAAAAACAATGTTGACATTCAAACCTGAAAAAGAACAAGTGCATTACTTTTTTGACGTGGAGCTAGCTAAAATGTTAGGCTTTGCAACTGACAATCATAGATTTAGAGTTGAACCAGACAAAACTACTTATGAGGGAGAAAATCCGCTCAATCTTGCATTACATTCATTACTATATGTTCATTTGGATGAGCTGAGTACTGATGAAAACTTATATATGATGGAATGCCCTCAACTGTTTTAAAAGCTCTTCCATCAGGGAAAGCTGCATATTGCGATTATGAAATTATACAATTCCCTAATTTACAGTTTAAAAAATTAGCTTGTGGGAGGATTGGATCATTTAATATAAAAATCACAGATAAAACAGGGAAAGTTGTAAAATGTAATAATCTACACATTGTTTTAGAAATAAATAATAAGTTGTAATAAAAAATAATGTCGCGTGGACCAGAAGAACCAGGGGTTACATTAGCGCCAGTGAGGTGTATAACTTTAGAATTAAAAGACCTTGCCGACACTGAGGACTTTGAACAGAACGGTGAAATAAACACTTTGTATGGTTTTGAGTACACCAAAGATGGTTACTATAAACGCAAAGAGGTTAGCGACAACAAAAGGTTTCCTAGACTAGAACAACTGCGTAATGTAGAAGCAGACAGTGTAGGTCAGTATGAATATAAAATAGTTCGAAAAACTGACAACAAATGGCACATAGAACCACAAGTAGAATGGGACATAAAATTTGAATTCATAAGTCCATTTACATTCTTTGACCGTCAAAAAAGTTTCAGAAAAGCAATCAACTCTGGTCCTTTACATGTAAGTCTTATGCCAGAGGACAATAGTCGAGAGAGATCGGAATAAAGCCTTTTGGAAACAAACAGTACATCCTCCACAGAAAAGAATCAGTTACAAAGGAAGCTTCTACAAAATTACAGTTCTTTCCGCGAATGAAATTAGAAGACACGTTCACAATAATATTTGAAATTTCTGTCTTAAAAGATGAGAAGAGTGATGGAGTTGTGGGCGTCAGTGACAATCTTATGAAAGGAATTCTTATTAGCTGGCAAAACTTAGACGTTGAAAGACTTAAAGTTACTGTTGTTGTTCTTTACGACGGTGAGGATATGAAGGTTATAACAACTAGCGATAATATCAATATCAGTCTAAATAGAAACAATCTGACTGAACTGAATTGGATTAATATTACACATTTAGATCTTATAGGATTTTATTATACTGAACAAGTTTAACAGATAGTATAATACAGATAATAACTGGATTAGATTAAATTCTTTTATAAAACTATGGAGCAGTTAAACTTTATGACAAAAAAAACCTCATTGTGCATTAATTTGCGGGCAGACCGGTTGTGGAAAAACAATATTTGTCCTTGACCTATTACAAACAGTTTATCGTTATAATTTTTGAACATATAGTAATTTTTTGCCCCACCTTAAAATGGAATAAATCATATCATGAACGAATGTTTATATGGAAAGATGATGACATATATTTAATTGATCCCAGCAATAAACTAAGTGAATGTTTAGAATGCTTTTATAGACTGTTTGAGGGAACGCAGACACTATTTATTATTGACGACTGTTCAGCAGAAAGAGACATAGTCAAAAAAAAAAAACACTTTGGCAAAACTGGCTTTCAGTGGAAGGCATGCTGGGATAAGTGTGTGGATTTTATGTCAAAAATATAACTCTGTTTTTAAAAGACTTCAGAGAACAATTAAAGACTGTAGTTTTATTTTATATGAAAGACAGAGATTCTTTGATGAATGTATGCGTGAAAATGACGTTATTGAAAACGAACAGGAAAGGGGGATGATTAAGAAAAAACTAAAATCTCAAAAGTTTTGTAAATTAGTATTAAAAACAGATAATCCTACACAGTATGTATGTTTATAAATAAAGAAATACATCGAAAGATAAATATAGTTAACTTGAATAAGAACTTATTTTTTGTTTGTACTTAGAGGATGATTTCATGCATGTTAACTTGTTTAAGAACTTTTATTTTTTTGTTTTGTACTTAGAGGTTAATTTCATGTTTGATTAAAGGATGACTTGATTAAGAACTTAAGGATGACTTGATTAAGAACTTTTAAGTCACTTTTAAAAACTAAGAGAGAACATAATAATACCAAGTGTAGCTGCTCCTTGTGGGGAGGGCAGAACCCGTGCTTTTTAGCACGGGGGAGGCCCGGACACAAGGTGAGCTAGACTTGGTATTATTATGTTCTCTCCTCGTTCTTTTCCGTCCGAACGCCGATGCTGTTGCGGCTGTGGGTTGGTCATCCCTTGAGGGAGGCAGCGCTCCCGCCGTCCGTAGAAGTACCTCTGCCGGTTAATAGAAGAAAGTAGCAGCACCCCGTATACCAGTAGCAAATGACGGGGGTTGGCAGCAAGGCGCTGGCGGGTGGCGTAGGCGAAAGATACCGATTTCCTCGGCGACGGGCGACACCGCAATCCCAGCCCCGGTGCCGCCCGTGGGAAGGCTGGGCAGCTGGTTGTGGGCGACTATGCTGCTGCCTGCTCCAGTAGCAAGGGCGGCCGTCTCCTTGCGGTTGGGGATGCTGCGGCCTTCTCCAGTAGCAAGGGCGGGCAGCTCCTCGCGGTTGTGGATGCTGCCGTCCTCTCCCGTTATTGGCAAACTGGAAGGAAACTGTCAACAGAACACAGGCCAGTGAAATATGGGGGCGGGGCCAACAGTCTGGAGAAATTAGTTCTAAACATTGAAAACCTCAATGAGAACTTTTTTTTTTTTTGTAAACGGACGTTTTATTTCACCAAAGTGAATTTGTTTTGTTTTTGTTTGCTTTTTTGTTTTAAAAATTTTTGTCGTCGTCCGTTTTTTTTTTTTTTTTTTTTCCCCACACAGATCTAAAAAAAAAAACAAAAAAAAAAACAACTACTAAGGAGCCAACAAACCAACCAACGTAATGCGATCGAGTGCATGAATGTACCCACATGGAAAGCTGGTTTCAGAAAGCTTCATCATCGCGACATGGAGACGCGGCCATCAGTTGTTGTTATACTAATAATTATGGTAATAATGAATAAAGTTTCAGCGACCTTCACATTTTTTTTTTTTTTTTTTAAGAAAGCGCCAATCAGTTCACGCCTGTTCATTTGTTCGTCTGAATATATTAGCATCCGTGCGAATGTAACGGCTCGTTGAAATAACTCTGTTTCAGGGACTGCACGTCAGATGAGAAATGAGAAAAATAACCAAAAAGAGGAGAAACAAACGAACAAACAAACCAAAAAGAAAGCGCCAATCAGTTCACGCCTGTTCATTTGTTCGTCTGAATATATTAGCATCCGTGCGAATGTAACGGCTCGTTGAAATAACTCCGTTTCAGGGACTGCACGTCAGATGAGAAATGAGAAAAATAACAAAAAGAGGAGAAACAAACGAACAAACAAAACCAAAAAAAAAAAAAAAGGGAAATGTAACGCAGAGAGACCAGCATGATGATGATGATGACAGTGATAGTGATGATGAAGGCGACGATGACGAGAGCGACAATGACGAGAGCGACAATGACGAGGCCACTCACCAGGATGCCGCCCCGCGAATCCAGCATCACGGTGTCCCCGCTGCCAGCCAGGACGGGGTCCAGGGAATCGAGGATGATGAAGGCGACGATGACGAGAGCGACAATGACGAGGCCACTCACCAGGATGCCGCCCCGCGAATCCAGCATCACGGTGTCCCCGCTGCCAGCCAGGACGGGGTCCAGGGAATCGAGGACCCCCTGCACACCAGGTCCACCAGCCCGTACTGGCTGCCCACCGCCTTGGAGCAGCTGACGTGACGGGACGTTTTGCTCAGAGGTCGCGTCCACAGCAACTTGCCGCCCATGTCGAAGCACACGATGGTTGTAGGGGGCGCCACTAACAGCTCCCAGTTCTTCGTCACGCGGACGACTTCCGGACCCAGTGAAAAGACTCGTCGTCCGGGAGAGGGGCGTCCAGGAGGAGGGTGGTGGTGCTCGGACGGCCCGCCCGCTCGCTCAGAGATCGCGTCCATAGCAACTTGTCGCCCATGTCGAAGCGCACGATGGTTGTCGGGGGCGCCACCAACGGCTCCCAGTTCTTCGTCACGCGGACCACTATCCGTCCGGTGAGAGGGGGGTCCAGGAGGAGGGCGGGGGTGCTCGGACGGCCCGCCCAAGCCTGAATCCAGGGAACAGGACAACAAACAATGATGACTACGGGGTGCTTTTCATTCATGGCTGACGGACTTTCCAAACAAGTCCGTCGGTGGGTGGGTGCACGTCGGCAGGTGCATTCCACTTCAGCAACCTACTGGTAGTACAGCTGCCCCAGTCTGGAGTTTCTAACATCTTCATTTTGATATTTATCCCCCCCCCCCCCCCCCCCCTCTCTTCCTCCCCCTTTAAAAAGTAGCTTCCGTTATTCAAGTGACTAATCCAAACTGATTGAGAACATTTTTCGCCGGAATCTACTGAATTGCAACAATTTTCACCCCTCACATACGCCCCCTCCCCCTGCCCTTTCTTCCCGCCCCCCCCCCCCCCCCCCCCCCCCCCCCTCGCCACGCCACGCCCGTTCTAGCAGATTTGTTACAGCAGACAGTACCCGTGTTGGGATGGATTATGACTGACAGGTCCGCCCACAGCAGAGAAAAGACTCTTTCCCCCCCCCCCCCCCCCCCCACCCCCCACACACACATACCACCACCACCATCACCACCACCACCACCGCAACTCGCACACACACACACACACTTACTTTCTCTCCCAACCCCTAAAAGAACTCACCTCCATTGAAGTCCACATCTCGTGGAGTGCAATTGCTTGGAAAGAACTTCGCTAAACGCGAATCCTTGAGGTCTGTAGGCTGTGCGTTCTTGAAGAAATCATCCGGTATCAATTGCCATGGCTCGATCTTTCCGCTGCTTGGGTCGGAAACCTGTGCAAATGGGCGCAAGACCGAGAAGACCATTATAACCTGAAAATGTAATTTAAAAAAAAAAAAAAAAAAAAAAAAAAAAAACGCAAAAATCAAGGTTACCTATCTGGCAGGGATCGACAGGTTCCAAAAGACACCAAAACTTGTGGCCTTTCAAGTGAACCTTCCCACTTTTCGGGAAAAAGAACCGTCGGTCTTTCGCGCGTGAATTGTCTAGCAGTCTGTGATTCTGAAATCAGCCGTTATACTTCTCATGATTTTAGCTAAACGCTGACGTCTGTCGGGGAAAAGCGGGTGCCCTGAAGGTAAGTTATTGAAACAATAGGCTTGTGGCTGTCAAATTCAAACAGTAATATGATATCATGAGGTAATAAATTCGAAGCAGTGACCAAAAAAGATCCCAGTTGTTTGCATTTACAATGGTAAAATACGCCGAACATACGAATCTGGAACAGCAATAAAATATCTTGGACGTGCGTCTTAAAGACATCAGAAAATATGCAGAAGGTATTCTTTCGGTCTCCAGTAAAATAACATCGTAAGGATTATAATTTAGTACTGGAATAGAAATATCCGGAAGCCATGACTTCAAACGGCAATGAAATACAGTATCTTCAGAGAATGAATTTAAAGCGGCAATAATTCAAAGCGCAATAAAATACTATCCTCAAATATGAATTTGAAACGGACAATTAAAGATCTTCAAATGTGAGGTTAGATTTGCGACTATTTAATATCTACGAACTGTTGATTAAGAAATGCACCGATTATATCCACAGAGTATGAATTAAAAACGGCAATAATAATCTCAAAGCATGAATTTAAAACAGCAAAATAGAATTAATTTAAAACTAAGTGATAAAATCTTATTCAAAACAATAAAAGGGTATCCTGAGGACACGTATTTACGAGAGCAAACAAAAATAATGTCCAGAATAATATGTAGTTTTTTACTTCAATAATAAACTCAATATTGTGAACGAAGACATTCGCTACTGTGATAAAGATGAAAACTCTGATTTGTGATTTATTCTAAAGAGTGCATGGATCACTTTTTGATCATAGTAATTCAGACACAAAATTAATTAAGACAAGTATATAGTACCGATCTATAAATGCTGTTGTCTAGGTTAAAGTTACCTGTGAATTTGGGGCGACTCCGTTGTCCAGCCTTGGCCGTATGACCCTCTCGTCAGAGGTTCTTTTCCAGACGCGCTCATACTCTGCATATAAAAAGCATCCAGGTGTTGTCTCGCTAAATGTGTCTGCATCATCTGATTTCGGCCGTTTTTTCAGAATCTTGTTCACATGACGGTCGGCAGACGGGGGCATCTGGGCAGCTATCTTCACTTGAACGCTCAGACACCTCTACCGTAGCTTTAGGAGCAAGCAGTTTTGGATGAAGAATTGCCAACTTCGCCATTGAAAGAATCATCAGCGGCATCGTGACCAGCTCCAGTCACCGAGCGTACGTCCGTAGACAAATCTTGTTCGATGTGCGTTGCGGGTGCATGGGCACGCTCCTTTAAGTCTCGAGGATTTTCGGTGTCGGTCTCAGCGTCGCTTTCCGCTGTAACCTTGGGGTCCTCCGAACCAGACGTACCGTTTTCTTCAGCTGATAACTCCGACTCGTTTCTATCGAAATCATGGCTCGTGTGCTGATCAGGTGTTGTCTCGCTAAATGTGCCTGCATCATCTTGTTCGATGTCCGTTGCGTGTGCATGGGCACGCTCCTTTAAGTCTTGAGGATTTTCGGTGTCGGTCTCCGCGTTTCTTTCCACTGAACCTTGGGGTTCTCCGAACCAGACATACCGTTTTCTTCAGCTGATAACTCCGACTCCTTTCTATCGAAATCATGGCTCGCGTGCCGATCAGACGGTATGTGCTGGGTCTGAAAGGCCCTCTCTGGCACTTCATCATTATCAGATGCCATCGACGCCAATTCTGAATCAACCCAGCCGGAATCTTCCGTTTCGGTTTCAACAGTTGATACACTCAAGTCGAGTGGTTCAAAAGTATCCAAATCTCCACCCTGATCCGTAGCTATGTTTGGCTCATCGTTCGTGACGGGCACTTGCACGGTGTGCTCCGAATCCTTTTGAGGTGATGCAGTCGTCGGTTCAGGGTCTGGTGTAGCATCGATTGCGCTTTCCTCTGAAGGCGTGTTGATCAATGGTGCATCTTCAGTCGATCGTTCGCGACCCACGTCCGTGGAACCCTCTGGTGCCTCTGTTCTCCTGGTGTCCTGGGGCAGGTCAAGATCAGTAGTTTCTACAGGCATGGTTGCAGAGCTTAACTCGACCCTTCCGTCAAAGCTTTTGGTAGAGAAGGAATCCTTTGAGATATCGGCCGATTTTAGCGATGACAAGACCAGAATGATTCCGACAATTGATGACACAGGTTAGGCCTGGAAGGAGAACAGACCGTACACGCGAGATTAGTTTGTCAGAAACAGGGGATGATATCCTTTCATTTCCTCTACCTCTGCTGTCCCCCATCCTCCCACCCTCCTTGTATACTTATGGTTTTCAAAAATATAGTAGTAACTGAATGAAATCTAAATGGTAATGTATGTTCTCTTGGAGTGTGTCTTCAGTGATTTCTTCGCTCATACTGTCCTTGGTAGTGTGGTTACACTGGTGGTGCGCGAGTTGGCTTCATTCAGGTGTAATGTCCATACCCACCGGACAAAACAGCTGACCGGACTCGGCCATCCAGATAGGTGAATGAGGAGACTGACCACATCATCCGAACAACGCCATAATCACAACTCTACTCGCGAAGATCTAAGTGCAAACTCGGTACCGTACCATGGAGCCGCTGAGAAGCGACACAGCAGTCACGTGATTTCTATCCAGCAGACCGGGGGGGGGGGGGGGGGGGGGGGGGGCATTCTGAGGATGGAAACAGAGGTGGTGGTACTGGGATAAAATACTGGCAACAGCCGCCCAGGCAGCCTCGCAACAGAATCATCTACTGACCGAAGTAACACCCGTATGGACAACATATTGGCCTCAAGACATATGAAAGAATGGCATGCGCCGCATTCTCAAACCACCCTCACAAAACGGATATGACCGAGCAGGAACAAACACGGGTACGCGTTCCAGTTACATTGTCATTCAGTTGGTAGCTTGAGTGTTCGTTTTAGGGATTTCACCACCACTATTAATACTACTATACGCACACACACACACACACACACACACACACACTTAAGGGGCCGGAATAGCTCAGTTGGTGGAGCGCCCGACTCGTAATCTTCGTGATCCTGGGGTTGCGGGTTCGAATCTCCGCCGGGCCGTTCCGGTACAGGTGTGGAGTGGGGTGGGGGGTTGGGGGGGGGGGGGGGGGGTTCCCTCGGAGTTAACATTGGTTCTGACTCCATTTCCCGAGAAATTCGAATGAGACTATAAACGGAGGTTCCGTGTGTGAACATCTTACACACACGTAAAATCCCATCACCAACTGGCCGTTGCTATGGATGACACGTTAGACACAGCATGCACACTGCGTGAGACATTGAAAGAATGGAGAAAGTAAGTAAGGAGATGGAGTAAACGATATTGACTGGATGACACAGGAAACGACTGAATGAAGCGCCGGCAGACAGCTCTTCAAGTCGGCACTACCAAGGTAGGCAGCCCGTTGCGCACAAGAGTGTGTGGATTCAGGGCCTAGAACCTTTGACAAGGCGCTTAGTATCATTGTCATTATCATCGTTATCATCATCATCATTAATATTATCATCATTATTATCATCAATAAGACTAGTTCTGATATTTTCTTTGTTGCCCAGTCCCCCCTACAGCCGTTTTCAACCATATCTTCATGGCATTCCAGAGCCGACACATCGCTCGATTCCAAAAGCCTAAAGTAGTCCAAAGGTAGTCTGTTTTGATAAAACCCTGCAGGCAAGCTACCCCCCCCCCCCCCCCCCCCCCCCCCCAATTCGCACCACATGAATGTTTTGAAAATGCCAGAGATGAGGGAGAAACAAGGATTTTTTCCCTCTCCCTCTCTCTCTCTCTCACCTCCCACCTCTATACGCCCTCGTCCTTGTCCTGGTTCAGCCTAACCTCGTGCCAGAGCTGACCCAGTTACGCAGACTTTCACAGAAGAGCGTGTTCAGTCCGAAGAGGTAGAAGAGACAAGAATAGCATCTTCGTCTTTCGGTTGCGCTTCTTCGAGGCATTCGAAAAGGAGAAGGGAAGTAACTCAATCCTTTCCATCATTTAAACGCAGGGAAAGTAATCGTTGAAACACGATTACTTTCCCTGCGTTTAAATAATGGAAAGGAGTTCAGACCGGGACGACTTACTTCATCATCATAATTCCGATCTGGATAACACCATGGGTTCAGGAATCTCCGGTGTTTCCCCCCATGCTTCATTAAAACAAATCGATTGAACTGGAGAAGGGAAGTAACTCAATCCGTTCCAACCATTACTTCCCCTGTGTTTAATAATGGAAATGAGTTCAGACCGGGACGAACCCGTTTCATTATACTTCCGATCCGAATAATACACAATGGTTCCGGGATCTCCGGCGTTCCCAAGCGTAAAAAAAACAACAACAACAACAACAACAACAAATCATAATTAATCATCAGCCAGCACTCTTCATTCTACAGCCTGCAAAATCTTTGTTAACGATCTTGTATCAGATTATGCTGTACGAAAAGTCTGATATGTGATTTCTTGTTGCTACCAACTTTTTAAAATACATTTTGTTGCAACCAACAACTGTTTTATTTATTTATCTGTGCATTTTGTAATATAAGGGCAAAATCAGAATCACTGGGCCGCCGAAGGAATTAAAAAAAAAAGATTGTTTTTCAATTATTGACACATTTTCCATTCTTATTGGGATCAAGAGTGTTAATTTCCTTTATAAGTATATTTTGCGTATGTCACTTATTCATTCATCTACTTATTTAAAACTGCCTAAATTGATCAACGCGAAGAATGTGTAAGCAATCGTTCTGAACAGAAACTTAAAAAAACTGCACAGTCGATGGGTGGTGGTGAGTGGTAGTAGGAGGAGGAATTTCACTGGGTTAGTTGGGAACTGGAGAATGAGATCGGTAGGGAGCAGTTCGTTCCGGCTTTTCGTTTATTTCATAAGCATTTTTATTTTAAAGAAACATACGTCGTAACCCGGTCAAACCTATTCATATATAAACTCCGGACTCCCCATCCACCCCCCATTTCCTCAGAACGTCGGGTGAGATTGCGTCCCATGACCACCCAAATCTCATTCGTTCTCCCTTTTCTCTGGCGAACGATGTTCTTAGTCACCTTTACAGTTTTTAGGTTGTCAACAAGGGTGCCCCCTCCCCCACTCCTTCGCAAGCAGGATGGACAAATTAGAAACCTGAAAAGGAGCTCGAGTTCCCTCCCATTTCTGTAGGAGTCAATCGCTACGCCGAGTGGGTTGGGGAGAGGAAGAGAAGCTTGGGCAGCACGCGATCGCGCGTGCTACTGCCTAAAGCCGACTCCCCCCACTTTCCCCCTCTAATCTGAACTCGAACAGCCCGCACGCATCAAACTTTTTGCCGGAATTTTACTAAGTACAAGACAAGACAAAGCAATTTATTTACGAGGATAATAGATAAGCACCGACGCGCTTTGCTTTTTTTTTTTTAAACCTCCAGTCCTCGCCTTGAGTAGGGACTACAACATGCAGTGAAATGAAATAATGTAAGAAAACAAACAGGCAAGCAAAGCGGTCGTGCAATCATACCGGAACATCAAATGGATAAAGAAGAGAAATAGAAAAAAAGATAATCATAAACAAAAAATAGAAATGAAAATGATAATAATGAAGATGAAGGAGAGAGGGTAGGGGGTGAGGTGGGCTGGGGGAACATATGTAAATGTACTACAACGTACAGAATTAGCATGTATAAAAAACAGACAGTAAAATGAATATGACAAAGTACGTATATAATTTGGAACACACACACATACACGCACGCTCGTATGCAGAGAGAGAGTGAGAGAGACAGACAGACAGAGAGAGAGAGCAAGGCACAACATGTAATCATTTTTCGTGAGGCATGAAAATACGTAGAAGGTACTAAGCAAAGTGAGATGAAAGGGGGGGGGGGGGGGGGGGGGGGGGGGGGGGGGGGGGGGGGGGGGGGGGGGGGGGGGGGAGGGGGGGGAAGGGAGAGGGGGGGAGAGGGAGCATGAAATGTAATAATTTGAAATGGAAATGTACTAAAACGTACAATTAGCGTGTATAAAATCAGACAGTAAAATGAATATGCGAAAGTATGTACAGAATTCGGGACACACACACACACAGAGGGTAGAGAGAGGAGAGAGAGAGAGAGAGAGAGAGACAGAGACAGAGAGACAGACAGAGACAGAGACAGAAACAGAAAGACACAAGAGAGACAGAACTGAAGACAATGAATAAATGAAACTAATAAAGAGAGACAGAGAGAGAGAGAGACAGAGACAGAAAGACACAAGAGAGACAGAACTGGAGACAATGAATAAATGAAACTGTAATCAAGAGAGAGAGAGAGACAGACAGACAGACACAAGAGAGACAGAGAACTGGAGACAATGAATAAATGAAACTGTAATCACTCGCAGAAAAAGATCATGTTAAGACAAACACGTTAATGCTATGTGCAATATAACACAGGAAAGAGCTGACTAAACAAAATCAAAAATGCGTATCATATATGAGCAAAATCGTTCGGAGGTGAGACAAAGAGAACATGTACTTGATACAGAGAGAGAGAGAGAGAGAGAGAGAGAGAGAGAGAGAGAGAGAGAGAGAGAGAGAGAGAGAGAGAGACACACACACACACACACACACACCACAGAGAGAGAGAGAGAGAGAGAGAGAGAGAGAGAGAGAGAGAGAGAGAGAGAGAGAGAAATCTCCTCCATCCCACATGCACCGCGACGTTCTAATTTGCGTATTGCTGTACCTATCGCAAAGACGGGGACAAATTGGTCCTTTGTCACCAAGACTGCTGTGATAGAAGTACTTGTTCCTAAAACCATTTCTTTTGGGACGTAAAAACTCAACGATCAACATTTGGCCGTTTTTCTAGCCGTGCCTGGTTGGGATTAAATCATTGAATTACAGCAGTGTCATCCACCGCAGCCGAGACCGACAAAGTTGACGGCTCGAATCTACACTAGTTTCCATCATCAGCTTTGTCATTTTCATTGTCCATGGCAATGTGGGGGAGTGGGGGGGGGGGGGGGGGGGGAGGGGGGGGTGGGGCCAGAGGTCCTTCGATTTAAACACATTGAGGGGACAGGGAGGGAGGAGGGGGAGTGGAGGAGGGAAGGGCGCCTGACTATCTTCCGGCCCCCTCTAAATATTTCAAGCTTCCAAAATATGGACGGCATATACGGTACGCCACCCCCCCCCCCCCCTCCCGACCATCCCACTCCCGCTTTTACATGAATTGGCAAGACGAAAGTGCATCCCCCCTAAAAATTTAAAGAAAGAATAGAACAAATTTCCGCTCCCCCTCCCCTTTATACAAGAATTTTGACCCATCCCCCCCCCCCCCCCCCCCACCCGGCCCCTGGATTTTTTTTTCAAACTTTGGAAAACGATTTCTCCTAAACCCCCCCTATTCTATCTCTCCCCCACCCAGCTTTTATTAGAATTTGGAAGACTTGTTTGGTAATGGTTTTGACAGTTTAGGCTACGTCTCTACACCCTCCCCCTCCCCCATCCCTCCTCCCCCAACCCTCCGGGATAGATATTCCAGTGATCCTTGTCTTGCCATATCACCGGTAATTATCGTGGACCTTAAGCCTGATTAGCCTACTGCCTCGCCAACTTCTACGTCTTAAAACTGACATTGCGAAGTAATACCTCAAATCAACACGCTGGAAACAGACTTCGGGGTAACTGACGCCACAAAGCTCTGGGGAAACGTTCCACTCGGAAACGAAGACACAAAGACTTGTGTTAGGCAATAGTTTGAAACAACAAAGGTGTACCTGGTGTCGACCGGACTAGCCGCCAATCGGCAGTCTGTTCGAGAATGATACGCCACACCTCCAGCGTAACCGGTGGGTCGTCAGTCAACCACCATGAAAAAGGGCAATTATTTCTCCTTAGTGAGGGGAGGAAACTGCTGTCAGCACTTAAAGCCGAGCTGTTGCGGTAATGACCACCGATTGGTTGGAAGAGACAAATAGACAAGGAGGGGGGGGGGGGGGGGGGGGGGGGGGGGGGGGGGAGCAGGTTAGTTGAAGGGGAAAAGGTGCACAAAGGTTTTCTGTGTAAACAAAGCGGTCATCGGGTTTGAAAGAAGGTCCAAGTCATGGTGGAAACATTAATTACCTGAAAGGTTTCGGGGGGGGGGGGGGGGGGGGGGGGGGGGGGGGGGGGGGGGGGGGCTGGGAGAGATAAGGGGGCTGGGAAAACTTCCCCGGCGAGGAAAGGAGAATAACCTGGCCAGTCACGACAGTCGTAAAAGCCGGGGCAGGATGGGTGATAGGCGGGGGGGTTTGGGGGGGGTTGGGGAGGGGGAGGGGCACCTTTCCTATATTTGGTAACAGCGGAGGGGAGGGAATGATGGAAGAGGAATGTCTTCCAAATCCAGGTGGCGGGTGGTGGGTAGGAGTCGTCCAAATCTATGGTAAAAACCACAGGTGAGGGGCGACGGGTGGCTTCCTAAAAAGCTGGTTCACTCAAACATGAGTAGGTCACCAGCGCGCGATGTCCGTATCTTTAAAATCGAAGGAATAGTGGGGAGCTGGTGTCAAAAAGGGGCCTGGGGGTTGTTCCCTAGTGGCGGGAAGGGAGATATGCGGTGCACCCTTTCTAACCAGGATTGGGGGGGTGTGTTCGAGGTATCTTCCCCTCCCAAACACAAATTCTCTCCCCTTTTGCGGCAAACCGGTCGCATTATGGACGGCAGGTTGTTACACAGAACCCTGGCGAACCCAAGTAAACGTGGGCGAATTCAAGTGAAAGCATGTTTTAACGTTTCAATCAATGCATTCAATAAAAATTAAAGCTTCTCCAGCTCATAGGACGGAAGAGAGGTTAACAGTTTCCAGCTTTATTCTGGAATAACACGCTGACAGCTTTTTCACCTTGCTATCTGCATGGCCAAGAGGCGAGATCATACCCTTTTGTGTTCACATAAAGCGTTAAAAACAGCTTTTTTCACATAGGTAGGATTAATATCCAATTGTAATTAACAAACTCTATAACTGAAATCAGAGATGTAAGCAATGCAGGCAAGTTTCTCCCCAAGCAATTCATATCCACTGAGCAGATCTTCGGCCCACTCATGTGGGGTGAGATAGGTAGAAACGAGACATCTCAGTTTTTGAGCAGTTCTCATATTTGCAATGAAAAACTGACTTGGTTGAAAAGATACTGGAGCTAGTAGAGGGACACTATAATCAAATTATGAGAAGCCTGCTTGGTTAGGGGACTATGTACTGGGGAAAGTGTACCTTTTCGATAGAGAATAGTTGGTGTAGTATGTCACATGAAAGACGAGACAGACATTTTTGGCGCTACATGCAGACCAGAAAGGTAGCAGATGCACGGGTCACAAGAACCAAAGATGGACATGCTGCCATAACACCAAGACACGGAGGGGAAAAGCCACACCAGAAAAAAAAAAAAAAACGTAAATGTGCAGAGAGGACCTCTTACATCCCTAAACGCAGAAGAAAGTTACCATCTGTTCCGTCTTAAATAACCTGACTTGTATGTACAAATCATCTTATTTTAACATACACGCCTACCCCTAAACATGAATTTCAGTAGCAGCACCGGTTTCAAATTTCAGTAGCACGGACTCAAAATCAGTAGCACTCCTGATGCAGGTTTTAATCGGCATCACCAGTTGGCACATCCATTCGCTTTCTCTTTGTATTGGACGCCATATTTCTCGAAACTTCAATTACTTGCGATATCCGGCTTAGTACTTCCGCTTTCAAAAGCATCGTTTGCTTGAATAACCGAGTTTAACGTCCCTCTATAGCAGAAGCCATTGGAGACATATGTTATTCGTTTGCTTGATGAAGACGGGCTTTACGTCCCTTTTACCATTCGGTGTTCTGCTTCTGCTTTCAAAAGCATCGTCTGCTTCAACTCGCGATCGTTTTAAGTAAATTTTTTGTTGAAATTTTTTTTTACCGTAACGAAAAATAAATTTCCGTAATCGCCGTAGCTACGTCGGTTTCTTTCTTTTTTTTTTTTTTTTTAAATTGCCGTAGAAAATACGGAAGTTCCGTAGGGGTAGGCATGTACGTTTCATATATGTGTGCATACAGAATATTAACACAATTGTATCTTATTTCACCAGTTTACTTTCAATGTTATTTATGAACAATGCTTTGAGTATATATATATATATATAAAATAGTATTACATATACTTTTTACTTTATTACTTAAAGAATGTATTGATAGTACTCTAAATATTTCATAATTTTCTTAAATCGATGAAAAAAATGACAATTTACATGTACATATAGTTTCTTTCAGTGTAAATTTTACATGAATAAGTTTGGAGGGTTCGGCCTGTAATAAAACTTCTTGGGTTCTGGTAACCTGACCCTACCTAGAAAAATACCCCCGACTCTAGCATGTTTTTTTTTTTTTTTTTTTTCCCCAAGTATCAATTTAAAAAAAATAGTCAGATCAGCTTAAAACTTCACTTTTTAACACATGAACTTATTTTGTGAGCAAAGTTATATATTTAAGTCAGGTTCGCCTGGATTTGTTTGGGGTTCGCCAGGGTTCTCTATAACAACATACCCCATTACGGACAATATCTGCACCGAGGACGGAGTAGCCAGGACTAAACGGGCGTACAGGTTTCACTCACATGATTCCCAGCAACTCGGAGTGATAGAACACGAACGGGGAACTGAATCCCGACGAAGAGTTTTCGAACAGCGCAGTGGCAAGAGTCCAAATATCAACAGTGAAAAATGCGGACAACGATGTCTAACACCGCAAAGTTTCGGTCGAACCACCAAAGCACACATTTACCGTCTTGAAACTTCATCGGGCGACATGGATGAAATTCGGATTTCCACAAATCGGTTTTAGGCCTTAAACATAATCGTGGGGGAAAAAAAAAAAAAAAAAAACAAACAACAAAAAAAAAAACACTCACTAAAAAGAACAAAGTATTAGCATGAAGAAACGGCAGAAGATGCCAAGTCTCAAACGCACAAACACAAAGTTTCTATTCTGTTCACCACGGAAAATCACCGACTTAAGAGAAAACCGGGAAAAGGAATTTAACGCAACATCTGACGTACTCCACAGAAGCACAGAAAACAGAGAAAAACCAAAGGCACTCACGTTCAAGCCAGCTAGGGACGACACCTCAGGCACACCGTCCAACGTTCACTCTGCACCGAGACAAACATGGTCCAAAGGTCCAACAAGCGCACTCTGCACCGAGACAAACTTGGTCCAAAGGTCCAACAGGCGACGAATGTTCTCTTCAAGATGAACTTGGTCCAAACGTCCGAGAGAAGCGATGAAGGTTCTCTCTCAGCGACACGCCTATTTATTACCCCGTCCGGTTTAATCTAAAACACCTCATGGCGGATACGCAGCTTGTTTTCTCACCACTTTGGCCACCCCCTTACACCGCCCACTCTTACCTCATTCAATTCCTGCTTCCGACACATACCCAAAGAGGAGGGACACACAGGCCCACCTTGACCAGTCGTAGCAGCACGCCAACGGCAGACCCCGCCTTTCTGTCCCTCCAGAGCTCGGACTGGTCAAGAGCCGTAGTGGGGGACCCGCAGCATGGCTGTGTTTGTTTGTGTGCGTGTGTGTAGTGTGGGGGGGGGGGGGGGTCTAAGGAGCGGGTATTGATAGGGTAAGAGTCAGGCGGGGCAAGAAGGGGTTGGGTCCTATCAGGTGGACAGTTGACACCGGAGCACGACAAGGAAAGTGTGCGAGCGGTAAAGAGGGAAGGAGGGGGGTGGGGGGGGGGGGGGGGGGGGGGGGAGGGCGGTGTAGAAGGAGGTGGGGGGGGGGGGGGGGGGGGAACGGAGCGTGTAAGTGGGAGGGAGTTGGAAACGATCACTGTTTCTATGAAACGCATTCTAGTCGTAGTGGCGACGATGATTCCCCTCCCCCACCCCCCCCCTCTCTCTCTCTCTCTCTCTCTGTGCACGCGCGCGTCTGTGTGTGTGTGTGTGTGTGTGTTGGACACGCGCGTGCGTGTGTGATATGAATAGTCCATATTGCCTTTTTTTTCGACTTGCCCAAGCTACCGGAGTAAAAGACATTCAAATCAGTCATATTGTTTCATAGCGATGAATGGTATATCAGTATCCACATTATTTTATTTTATTTTATTTTATTATTATTTTATATTATTTTTTTTTTTTGGGTATGGTCTTGTTTTCAGCAGATACCCTGATCCATACGGAAAAAAAAATCTGGCATGCATTTTATCCATAACACATAATGATATGGAAAGTCCAGACCAATTCATAACCAGCTTTTCACGGAGCACAAAATTAACATTCTTCAGTTATCCAGTAACTATGGGCGGAAGAGAGAGAGAGAGAGAGAGAGAAGAGAGAGAGAGAGAGAGAGAGAGAGAGAGAGAGAGAGAGAAAGGGGGGGGGGGGGGGGGGGAGGCGGCGGCACTCCAAACGATTTTATTTCATTTTAGGCTTTGTACATGGACATACCTATGCCGTCACATGTCACGTGTTAGTATCAGAATTCAAAAGATCGATTTGGGGCACCCCACTTCACTTGAAATGTACAAACCAACGAAAAGGACAAGGGACACAGTAACTAACGGCTGTAATGGTTTTTCGTCTTCATGGAATATCTCAGAAAGTACTTGGCCGAACTTTGTGAAAATTTGTAAGTATGTTCATTATGGGTCACAGACGATGGCCGACGTTTACCAATAGTCATTAGAAGGGTTACACGAGCCAAGACGGTTTTACCTCTTTATGGAATATTTCACGCATATTCAGGATAAAACTGGGAGTACGTTTATATGCTCTGCATCTTGTTTTTTTTCTTGTCTTTTTTTCTTTCTTTCTTTCTTTCTTTTTTGATGCGGTTGGGTGGTGGGTGGATGGAGAGAGGTGAATCGACTATCAGCTGTTTGAGTGCCACACATTTTTTGTCGTTGTTTCAGTTATGGCTTCTTTGAAGCGATTTCCGCGTTGGATTAGGGGATGATTCTAGGCTGATCATTTGAAAACACAGACAGACAGACAGACACACACCACACACACACACACACACACACACACACACACACCACACACACACACACACACACACACCACACACACACACACACACACACACCACACCACACCACACACACACACACACACGCACACACACACACACACACACAGAATCTGTACAAGGGACAGGAAATGTTCTGGTCGGTTCATTCACAATCACCCGGCTCAGCTGTTGATGATGCAATGACCGGCTGGCGGCGCCTCAATGGAGCCTCTAACTCAAGTGTCCGCCTGAGGTTGTAAAGCTGTCACACAATGCCAGGTTCGCTGACACAACTTTGAGGCGAGGGGTCACGATATGCCACAAGCGGCAAGTACGCGCGCACACGCCGCGTTTAGAGAGAGAGAGTGTGTGTGAGAGAGAGAGAGAGAGAGAGAGAGAGTGAGAGAGAGTGGGTGTGCGTATATGTGTGTGAGAGTGAGAGAGATTGGAGAGAGAGAGAGAGAGAGAGAGACCTCTGTGTGTGTGTGTGTGTGTGTTGTGTGTGTGTGTGGTGTGTGTGTTTTCTCTGTCCGTCTGTCTTCTCAAAATCTTCTCTCAGTGGGAATCAACTCCATCCAGTGGAAAGCTTCTGTGTCACAAAATCTCTCTATCCATTGTACACTGTTGATAGGAGACCACTAACTCCACCACTCGGTGATGGCGCCGACTCCCCAGCTTTACCAACACAATCCCCACCGATTGTTTGCCCTCCTTAACAACGCCTTGCGGCACAACACCTGTCTTTACTGACGTCCATAGAAGGCTTTTTCGTCAAGCTGACTCATTTTCGTACTTGTGACTGGTTGGGTGGGGGGGGGGGGGTTGGGGGGGTGGGGGGGGGGGGGGGGGGGGGGATTGAAGAACTCAAGATTGACTGACTGACTACAAATTGGCCGCGGCGGCACTTCACATGTCTCAAGATTCACCGTGTTTTGGGGTAAGAATAGCGTCTCCAGGTCAAATCTACCCCGTTCTTTGCCACCAGTTGAATTGACTTGGACCAGGTGCCCGCTGAACGCTGGAGGGCCAAGGGACTTGACCTAGTCAATGCCGCATTCCACAGTGTGCGCCCCCAACAGTTTTTTCAGACCGTGACAAGGTTGTGTAAACCCCCATCTCTGGTGTCCAAATCATCTCCTTCGAGTACCTGCCACCCATGAAACATCGTCTGAGTCGAGGGGGCCAACAGACATTGTGACCGTGAAATGAGTGTCCAGTGTGAAAGAAATCAAGTTCGGGGTCAAGGTGACTTGAACTTACCGACATGCTTTGTCTGCTTCTACCATTCCTTTGTGTTTGGAATGGTAAACAGGGGGGGGGGGGGGGGGGGGGGAGGGGACAGTAAATAAGTGGGGTAGTCTTTGCTCCCATAAGGAAACCTAACACAGAGTAACTTTTATTCAAGACTGGCACAGCCTTTTAAACTTGAATAAAGTCAGACAAATACAAAGACGAACAATCTAATAGTGGGGAAAAAAAACAAGCGCAGGCCAACAACTAAATTGTCTTCAGCGTCAAATAGAGACACACCACAGTCCACAATACCGTGGTGTTCTCACACCAAGGGTGCAAAAAAAAGAATCCAATAGCACCCCCAAAGCAGCCAGCGAAGAGTAGTAAAGGAAACCAAATGAAAGGGTGGGGAGGAAAAAAGTTGCTGAAAAACTACAGATATTATGCAGATAGTATAAAATGTAGGGGGCAATCTTTGAGCCTACGCTTGAGGATCCACCCAAGGATGCAAGGGAGATCAGAAGACAACACACAAAGACAGACAGAAACAAACAAATACAAGTAACCTCGATTTAATCAAAACGAAATCGGAAATGAAATGAGGCAGGGAACAGCAAACAATAAACAGTAAATAAGTGGGGTAGTCTTTGCTCCCATAAGGAAACCTAACACAGAGTAACTTTTATTCAAGACTGGCACAGCCTTTTAAACTTGAATAAAGTCAGACAAATACAAAGACGAACAATCTAATAGTGGGGGGAAAAAAACAAGCGCAGGCCAACAACTAAATTGTCTTCATAGTAATGACTTGGCAAAACTTTGAACGGGGGGGGGGGGGGGGGGGGGGGGGGGGGGGGGGGGGGGGGGGGGGGGCAGCAGGAGGTTGAAGATGTAAAAACTGGGAAAATGAAATTAAGAAAATATGAAAAACTCTTCACTGGCTGCATAAGGGAACCATCGCAATCCCTTTTAAAGGCAGATATATTTGTATTGCCTGCTCCGAGGCCTTTCGTCCGCTGGGTCGGAAAACTCATCAGGGAGACACGGCTGGCTGTATTGCGCTCCTGGCGTCAAATAGAGACACACCACAGTCCACAATACCGTGGTGTTCTCACCACCCAAGGGTGCAAAAAAAAAGAATCCAATAGCCCCAAAGCAGCAGCCAGCGAAGAGTAGTAAAGGAAACCAAATGAAAGGGTGGGGAGGAAAAAAGTTGCTGAAAAACTACAGATATTATGCAGATAGTATAAAATGTAGGGGGCAATCTTTGAGCCTACGCTTGAGGATCCACCCAAGGATGCAAGGGAGATCAGAAGACAAACACAAAGACAGACAGAAACAAACAAATACAAGTAACCTCGATTTAATCAAAACGAAATCGGAAATGAAATGAGGCAGGGAACAGCAAACAATGAACAGTAAATAAGTGGGGCAACAACTAAATTGTCTTCATAGTAATGACTTGGCAAAACTTTGAACTTCGGAGGGGGGGGGGGGGGGGGGGGGGGGGGGGGGGCAGCAGGAGGTTGAAAGATGTAAAAACTGGGAAAATGAAATTAAGAAAATATGAAAACTCTTCACTGGCTGCATAAGGGAACCATCGCAATCCCTTTTAAAGGCAGATATATTTGTATTGCCTGCTCCGAGGCCTTTCGTCCGCTGGGTCGGAAACTCATCAGGGAGACACGGTTACTTGGCTGTTTCTATCTGTCCTCCTGCGCTCCTTTCATTTGGTTTCCTTTACTACTCTTCGCTGGCTGCTTTGGGGGTGCTATTGGATTCTTTTTTTGCACCCTTGGTGGTGAGAACACCACGGTATTGTGGACTGTGGTGTGTCTCTATTTGACGCCAGGAGCGCAGATACAGCCAGCCGTGTCTCCCTGATGAGTTTCCGACCCAGCGGACGAAAGGCCTCGGAGCAGGCAATACAAATATATCTGCCTTTAAATGAAGACAATTAGTTGTTGGCCTGCGCTTGTTTTTCCCCCACTATTAGATTGTTCGTCTTTGTATTTGTCTGACTTTATTCAAGTTTAAAAGGCTGTGCCAGTCTTGAATAAAAGTTACTCTGTGTTAGGTTTCCTTATGGGAGCAAAGACTACCCCACTTATTTACTGTTTATTGTTTGCTGTTCCCTGCCTCATTTCATTTCCGATTTCGTTTTGATTAAATCGAGGTTACTTGTATTTGTTTGTTTCTGTCTGTCTTTGTGTTTGTCTTCTGATCTCCTTGCATCCTTGGGTGGATCCTCAAGCGTAGGCTCAAAGATTGCCCCCTACATTTTATACTATCTGCATAATATCTGTAGTTTTTCAGCAACTTTTTCCTCCCCACCCTTTCATTTGGTTTCCTTTACTACTCTTCGCTGGCTGCTTTGGGGGTGCTATTGGATTCTTTTTTGCACCCTTGGTGGTGAGAACACCACGGTATTGTGGACTGTGGTGTGTCTCTATTTGACGCCAGGAGCGCAGATACAGCCAGCCGTGTCTCCCTGATGAGTTCCGACCCAGCGGACGAAAGGCCTCGGAGCAGGCAATACAAATATATCTGCCTTTAAAAGGGATTGCGATGGGTCCCTTATGCAGCCAGTGAAGAGTTTCATTTATTGTCATTACCAAAGAGGTCTTTTGACAAGGGGGGAGAGGTAACAGAACAAAAAACATTTCCCTCCTCTTCCTTTCCTGCAAACAAATAGTACACTTTCATTCCTAGTGTGTATCAAATCCAAAGTTACAAAAACAATAAAATTCGTAACATTTCGTTATGTCCTCACCTCACGCACAGGAGTAATGCAGTAAAGTTTAAAAAAAAAAAAACAAAACAAACAAACAAAAATTAAGACTGACTCGACCATCCACTCAAGAGAGAGAGAGAGAGAGAGAGAGGGGGGGGGGGGGGGGCAGAGACAGAGAGAGACAGAAGAGAGAGGGACACGTTGGATGGATTACATTCAATCAGTTCGCAACTGATTTAATTACAACTTCATCATCTGATGATAACACGCCAGCGACATTTTGTCTTTTCGCTATATCTAGCTGGAAAAATGAAACAGTTTGTCCGCACTTCATTATAAACAGTACAGTGGAATAGAAAGTGTTCTTCGTCATTAATAATGTGCCTACATGCAGGACAAGGAGATTCTGTGGATGTTTCACATTCAAACCATCTTTTGTTCGCATTAAAACCTATAGTTCTCAACCTAAATCTTGCGTAATTTATTCTGTGGACAGAGAGAGAGAGAGAGAGAGAGAGAGAGAGAGAGAGAGAGAGGAGAGAGAGAGAGAGAGAGAGAGAGAGAGAGAGAGACGAAGTGCATGATTACAATAGATACGCAAGGCAAATGCATGAGGCAAGAAAATATAATCACACCAGATATGTACAGAAAATAGATAGCTGGGAAGTAAGAATGCCATACATATAATACAGCACAGCGAAAACAACGTAGGTGACAAGCAAGAGGTGGCTGAGGAGATCCAACAAAGAGACACGAGAACAGAGAGACAGAGAGAAAAAACAGAGAAAGAGGTGGATGGGCATGGAAGGGGGAGGGTGGAGATGGAAAGGAAGATCAAGTGAAGTCAAGTCAAAATGATCTTTATTGAGGGTTAAAGAATAAGCTTTACAGCTTTTTTTTTTTTCTTCATCCTGCCCTCAGGTGGGGTTATCTTAATAAGCATAAATACACATATGAATTGCATTCTGCTGAGCTGGCAAATTCAATTTTGAAATATTTACAAAATATACGTTTGAACACATTCAGGCTAGTGTCAACAATGAAAGCAAGTACTATTGTGTTCCACAAGACTCCATCAACAATAAATGAGACGCGATTTGAAAAGATCGAATCTCGGCAGACGAAGAATGAGTTTATGTACACATGGCGGCGATCAGCGACAAAAAAAAAAAAAAAAAAAAGAAGAAGAAAAATACTGGTAATTGACGGTGGAGCACAACCTGACGCAATTTTGAACACGAAAATGGCTTTGTCATAGCTTTTTAAAATCTTTTTTTTTTTTAAGTTCCTTCGTAAAACCCTTTTCTAAAAAATATTTATTTGTTTCATTTTCCGACAACCAATTTTTTTTTTTTTTTTTTTTTGAGCATTGAAAAATTCGTATGAGTACAACATCTGTGGCGAAAAAACATTTCTAGACAATGGTATTCTTATCTGTTACTTTCAAAAAAAAAATTCTGATAGGGATACCACTTCGCACGGATTCCGTGGATTGCATATGAATGCAGAGCATGTGTTTTTCGATTTTACATTTGCTTTTTAACTCTTTCAAAAAGAGTCGGAGATTAGGCTTGATCTTATTGATTTTACATTTATATACAAAATATTTCGCAAAATGGATAATTCGGTCAAACCCTTCGTCTGTTTTTATTTGATCATAATGACCAAACAACATCAATTCTGTTTTAAGCTTGGTTCTCAGTTTTTGCTTTTTTTTTTTTTATTCTTATTTCTTTTTTTTTCGTAGTGGAACGGTATGATGTCCAATCAAAGACGGTCAGGACCCATGTGTTTCAAGGGTTTATTGAGCGCTAGTTTTAGAACACGTCGGTGAAGAATCGACAGGACTTGAGAGAGAGAGAGAGAGGGGAGAGAGAGAGAGGAGAGAGAGGAGAGAGAGAGAGAGAGAGGAGAGAGAGAGAGAGAGAGAGAGAGAGAGGAGAGAGAGAGAGAGAGATGAAGAGAAGAGAGAGAGGAAGAGAGACAGAGAGAGAGAGAGAAACAGGGATTAAGAGAGCTTTTCACCCCAGCGAAACAAACTTAAGTAAATGAGATCACAAGAGAGAGAGAGAGAGAGAGAGAGAGAGAGAGAGAGAGAGCGAGAGAGAGAGACGTGTGTGTGTGTGTGTGTGTGTGTGTGTGTGTGTGTGTGTGTGTGTGTGTGTGTGTGAAGATAAAACAAAAGAGCGTTTGAAATATCTGACAAGACGCCTTTTCCCATGTGTGCGGAGAGGAATAATGTAGTATTTACATGTCTTTGATTATTCTGCTTAATGCAACTCCCCCCCACCCAAAAAGGAAAAAAAAATCTCTCTCTCTCTCTCTCTCTCTCTCTCTCTCTCTCTCTCTCTCTCTTCATATATATATATATATATATATATATATATATATATATATATATACAAAATCTTTGACGAGCCAACTACACACGGAAAATTTCTCATGGCAACTTTGTCTCATGAAAACAAAATTACTTTGAAGCTTATTGAGGAACTATCGATTTTAGGAAAACAAGTTAACAAATCATTGCTGTGATTCAAATATATGTATCCACATTTCAAATTTTATTTCATAATATCTATGCCTGACGGGGGGGGGGGGGGGGGGGGGGGGGGGGAACAATGAGTTATTGGAATGTGTGTATGTGGAGAACAAGAACAAGAACAAATTGTGTGTATGTGCATGCGTGCGTGCGCGCGCGCGCGCGCGCGCGTGTGTGTGTGGTTTTGGGGACATTTGTTCTTTTTCTTTTTTTCCTGTTCCAACCTCTGCGCCACCTCATAGACAATGCGCCCACGCCGCTCATTCTGACACCCTGTCCACAGCCACAGCCCAGTCGGCCCCGCTCCTGCTATTTTCGAAACCACATTCTCTCAAAATTTTAAATAAGGATCACCAGTCGAGAGAATCAAAAGCTTTTTCAAAATCTAAACAGAGTAAAAGCCCGGCTAATTGTCTCACTTCCAGATAGTTAATTACGTCATAAATAAGCTGTATGTTATCCCAAGATATCGTTTTGCAATGAAACTGTCTGATCTTCACTTATTAGGCTCGGAAGAACCTTCTCTTTTTTTATTCTGCTTGCGATGCATGCAGACCCATTTTATACAGAACATTTTGAAATAGTCTCCAGTTTTTTTACATTCTCTCTCGATTTATCCGGTCTAGGTATGCAGGTGATTATTCCTTCTTTTTGAGTGGTTGACAGTTCCCCATTCTTCACTGACTGATTTAGAGCACGAACTTCAAAAAGTCCAAGTTTTTCCAGAAAAAATGTTTGATAAAATTCAGCTCCAAACCGTCAGAACCAGGACTTTCACCATTTTTCACCTTTTTTTCAAAGCAAAGCCGGCTTCTTCTAAACTTATTTCTCCATTTAAGGAATCTTGTTTTCTAGATAGTTTTGGACATCCTCGTATTAAGTGTTTTTTTCGTCACATGTATCTAGGTTTCTTTTTGGAATACAGTCGTTTATAAAATAAATGAACTTCTTTCTTTATCTTATTTGGCTCATCTATAAGTGTTCCATAGCTGTCCACCAATTTTGTCATACTTTTATTAACATAGTGCCTCTTTTCTAATTATAAAAGTAGTAGTTTGATTTTTTTTCCCCTTCAGCAATCCATTTAGCTCTTGATCTTAATATAACTCCCTGTATTTTCTTCTCTCTGAGTGTCACTAGTTGTTGTTTTTTTTCTTTTTAACAATTTAAAGTCTTCCTCTGTTTTATTTTCTTTGTTTTCTAATACATTGATTTCTTTTAATAAATCGTCTTCTTTTTTAAAGCCTTTTTTCCTCATAGTAGCATATGCAATAGTTTTCGATCTTATTTTCATGAGTAACAAAGTCGTCAAAAAAAACCTCTCTGATACAGTAAGTTCGAACATCTTTAAGTGGGATTCGAGAGAGTGTTTCTACGTCATAATGTTCTATCGAGTATTCACAGATAGTTTCATCTATTGAATTATGTACTTCGTTCTACATATTGTTTGTCTTTTAACAATTCACAATTAAATTTCCAGAACGTGCTGTGTTTAATAGTTTTCCCAAATTTCAATTTCAGAACAACCATTGAATGATCTGTTCGATATCCAGGTGTAATATCTGCATCTTCAAATTCAACATTTAAGGTCTTCTGAGATAAGAAAGAAATCTAACCTACTCTGCTTTAAAGGTGATGATCTATGCCATGTATAGCGTTTTACTTGTGGATTATTATCTCGTCAAACGTCTGACAGAGCGAAGTCAGTCATCATGTTTTCAACAATTTTTTTTTTTTTTTTTTTGCCTTTGGATTGTTGATATTGCTATAATTATATCATAATCTAAACAGGGATCGAGGACAAGGTTCCAGTCACCAACTAAAACAAGTGCATGATTTTCATATTTCTGTATTTTGCCCTTTAAGTTTTCGTTAAAATTCAGGATTATCTTTATTAAGTCCGTAAATAATTACCAGCCTTTGTTGCTCATTTGTCCTGATGACTGAAAGTATTGTGTTTATTCGTTTATTGATTAAAAGTTATTGAAACCAAATGAAGGAGACACCGAATTAGGAAACAGACACTACGCGTTTCGACATATTTCGTCTTTTTCGGGCAGGACAAAAATATTTTGAACAATAGAAACAAGAACGAACGCGTTGTGTCTGTTTTGTAATTTGTTTGTTCCTTCGTTTGGCGCCTCATTAATTCCATTTTGACTTAAATGTTATCAAGTTTTTCTGGGCATAAAACAAAGACAGAAAACGCAGCGCCCAACGTTCTAGTAAAGTAAAAAGGGGAAGGAGGGAGGTGGGGGAGGTAGGGGGGACTTGCCCCCAACCAGGCGCACCTTACACAGGCATAGGGCAAGTTAGTCTCTGCGCGTGGCCCCCCGAAATAGAATATTTTCGGGGGCCACGCTCTGCGCAGCTAGGTCAGCCGGAACCAAAGCGTGAGTTATGTTACTTTACTTTGGCTTTTGACTGGTGTCACATATGGAGACAAAATATTGACCCTCAGTTCAAACCATGTGCTATTCCTTTGACTGTAATAAGATAATCCTCCACACTGCTTTGAGTGCCAAAAGGGGCCCAGCTCGCCCCAGTCCCCCCCCCCCTCCCTCTCCTCACCCCATCTCTCTCTCTCTCTCTCTCTCTCTCTCTCTCTCTCTCTCTCTCTCTGTCTGGCTGTCTCTCTCTCTGCCCCCACTCTCTTCACCCTTTCATTCCCTGTTACTCTCGCGCTCAAACATCTCTTTGGCTCCCTTTCTGTCTTTCTGAGTGTTTGTCTGTCTGTCTGTCTGTCTGTTCCTCTCTTTGTCTTTCTCTCTGGCTCTGTTTCGCGTTTTCTTCCTGTCACTTTGCCTTTTCTGTCCCACTGTCTGTATTCCCCATGTGTCTTCTCACTGTCTTTGTCTGTCTGTGTGTTTGTCCGTCTGTGGGTTTGTCCCAACATGAATGATGTTGACAAATAGCAGAATTGATTCACCCGTTCCTCTGCCATGTTGTTGGTGTACAAGTTCAGCGCATGCTGCACGATAAACACGTGCTGGTGGGCTAAACATCTAGCGCCGTAAACTTTCGACTGTCGACGGATTTGCAGACGGGAAATTCACGTGCAAAGCACAGAATACAATACTGACAACACCTCAATAGCAGGGTATAAAAGGGGTTTGGCTTCATTGAAAAATGAAACCAGAAACGAAAGGGAAAGAATGCCAAATCTGAACAGCCAACAACGAGAAAATGCGATAGGCCGGTTGCAGGCCGGACAGAGTCAAGCGGCTGTTGCCAGACATTTCAATGTGGCCAGAAGCACCATCAGTAGGCTTTGGAACCGGTTTGGAACGACGGGGTCGACAGCAGATCGACCTCGTTCAGGACGGCCAAGGTGCACAACCCGAGCCCAAGATCGCTACACATTACGCTCCGCCATGTTCGGGATCGTTTCCTGTCTGCCTCCTCTACAGCCCAGGCCATCCCTGGCCACAGACGTGTAAGCGGGCAAACCGTACGCAATCGTCTACATGCTGTTGGAATGAGGGCTCGAAGACCTGTCCGAGGACCCGTTTATGACTCAGCGTCATCGTCAGGCACGACTTCAATGGTGCATGCAACATCTTCCCTGGGCTGTTCATCGTGAATGGAGACAGGTTTCATTCAGCGACGAATCACATTTCCTGCTGCAACGCCATGACCGGAGGAGGAGGGTCTATCGCAGAACGAATGAACGCTATGCACAGAACTGTGTTGATCAGGGCACTCCCCATGGTGGTGGAGGGGTAATGGTATGGGGAGCCATCAATTTCAGTGGCAGAAGCCCCCTAGTACTGGTCCAGGGACGACTTAATGCTCAGCGCTACATTGCAGAAATCCTCCAGCCTCACGTTCTTCCACTCCTGGCTGCTCCTGGTTCCATATTCATGCATGACAATGCTCGGCCACACTCAGCCCGCTTAACACGACATTTCCTGGCTGCCAACAACGTCAATCTCCTTCCCTGGCCCTCTATGTCACCGGATTTAAACCCAATAGAGCACATTTGGGATGAGTTGGATCGCCGAGTCCGTGCCCGAGTTAATGCCCCTACAAATGAACGAGAGTTATTCCAGGCTCTTCAGGAGGAGTGGGACACCATTCCACTGCGCGTCATCCGCAGTCTGCTGCGATCCCTGCCCAGGCGACTTCAAGGTGTGATTGCTGCACAGGGAGGAACGCAAAATCAGATAAGCCATATGTTTCAATCATCTCCACTTTAATGGTGTTTTGCAGCTCGTACATGTGTACCAGATCGTTGATCTCCACAATCATAGTTTTCCGCGTTCGGAGTTCTCTCTCCCTCTCTCTCTCTCTCTGTCTCTGTCTCTCTCTCTCACACACACACAACACACCACACACACACACACACCCACACACACACACACGTTCTCTGTCTGTCTAAACTACCACACACGAGACGGAATCTCTCTCGTCTCTCTCTCTCTCTCTCTCTCAATCATAGTTGGAACACCACCAAAAAAGATGACGTGTACTGTTTG
>JADBJO010009227.1:0-12500 GCA_016801955.1 Conus betulinus
CATTCCCATTAGATCAACTCCAAGCATTCGTGGCATTGTAGCTGGGTCATATATTTCACCCCTTTTACAACGTGTGGTGGAAATGAAATCTGTATTGTTTGTACAATCTTTGCTGACAGAGCGAAAAAAAAAAAAAAAAAAAAAAATTGACAGTGAGGTGACAGCAAGCGGAAACTGACACAAACCTGACACTGAAATGACTGTTCCGCACGTTGGACAAGAAGGAAAAAAAGATAAGGGCAAATAAATGACAAAACAAAACATGACGCGTTTCGAGACCTTTTTGGCCTTCTTCTTCAGGCATGAATCCATTTAAGTCAGTTCAGGCGTAGAAATTATAGTTTTGCCCGCCAAGGGAAGGAATTAGAAGTTCGGATTCGAAATTATTATTTCCCTTGTCTGAAAAAAGTCAGCATTTCTTTGAATAGAAAAGTTTTCTTTTTATCGTTTGTCATGAATTCGCCAATTGGGCGCAATTAAAGTACTAGTTTATACTGCCAAGGGAATAGATAAGAAGTTCTAAATCAAAAGATTTAAATTTAATATTTTTAAAAAATTTTGGTACGTCTGCAATTGGTATCTGAATTAAACACACACACACACACACACACACACACACACACACACACACACACACACACACACTGTTGCATGGCAACCTTCCAACTCAGAATGGACACGCTTAAACGCCGTCTGTTTCAATCCGCAGGGCACGCGATTGCAGAAAAACGGAGTAAGCTGGTCATTCAATGGAAACTCCTGTTCCACTACCTCTTAACCCCGTCCTCACTCCCTCCCGTCCAACCTACCTTCCACTCCATTCTCCCCAATACTATATCCAGCCCCCCCCCCCCACCTCCACCCCACCCCCTACGTCCCTGCTGTCTCTTGAGAGAAACGTTGTAAATGGAAGAAATGATACCATTTTTAAAGAAAACTTTTTTTTTTTTTAATCAGGATCAGCGTCGTTGTTATCCATTTGTTAACAGGTCTTTCCTGGTGCAGTCTACATACTGCAGAAAAGGGGTGCCGTTCCGGCAAAGAAAAATTTTCCCCCATACTCCCCTCCCGTACAACAGCTTTTCTCATCTGAATATACTAAAACTGATAGTTGAAATCTGAAGCTGTTGTGTCATGTTCCAGTATTTCCATCATTTCTAAAGCCAAAAAAAAAAAAAAAAAAAAAGATCTGGATGAATGACGGAAAGCAACGTTTGGAATTTAAAAAAAAAAGGGAGTAGGCCTAGTAAAATAAAATAAATTCCCGCCTTTTTTTCGCGTGCAGATGTGTTTTTAAATTATTTTTTTTACATACCTACACACATACTGTTATTTACAAGTTTGATACCGATAAGTTGAGAATAGCCGGCACCCTCAGCACGACCTGTTTTAATCCACCCTAAGACTGATTGCCGTGAGAAGATTCCATCCCATGCCCCGCTCTCTGTAGAATAAAAACTTCATGTTTAGTTCAAATGACATGATTAGATTGTAAAGGCGGGGGTGATGCTCTTGGACGTTTAAAATGTAAATTGATGACCCATATATTTGTTTTTAAAAGCTCTAATCTCAGAGTGCAATTCGGTGATTGTTCAATGCCGATCCAGCTCCAGTATGGAATCATGTTCATCTTTAAACAGGAGAATGGTGGTTGTGCACCCAGCGCTTTGCACCCCCCCCCCCCCCCCCCACCCCCCCCCCCCACACACACACACACACACCTCTCCACATACAACTACATTTTCCCCCTTCATCAATTCTGCAACCTCTGCGTTAATGATTAGAATTGAACATTTCTGACCATCTCCATCGTGTCTGCCACTAGGCTGACTTTGATCTATAACAGAAATAATAATGATAGTCATAATGATAGATATAATAGTAGGCCTATTAATAATGATAATAGGTGGAAAGGAATATGAATGATCAGTGAGTAAAAGCTGACGCTACTATTGGAACAGGGAAGGGGGGGGGGGGGGGGGGGGGGGACGGAGAGGGGGCAGGAAGGGAACCACATATGCCTGCGCACACACACATCTCTCTCTCTACTCTCTCTCTCTCTCTCTCTCTCTCTCTCTCTCTCTCTCTCTCTTTTAATATATGTGAGCACTACAACTACAAACTACTGCTGCTACTACTTCTTACCACTGATGCTGATAGGATTAGTGATAGGACAATAGTAATTATAAACATAATGGTTATATTAATTATGGTAATTGCAGCAACGACAATGCTGATGCTGATGCTGATGCTGATGCTGATGATTATGATGCCTTGATAGTAATGGTAATAATAATATAAGGATGATAAGACTGATAGGAATAATGGTAAAATTAAAAGTAATATTCGTATAATAGTTGGTAGAAAGGATTACAAATGATCAATGAGGGGAAAAGCTAGTACTATTGGGACAGGGAGAAGGTTATGATGGTAATGATGATGATGATGATAATAGTAGTAATAATAATTATAATGATAAATCTAGTGATGTTAGCAATGATAGTAGTAGCTGGATAGGAATAGAAATAATCAACGAGTAAAAGGCTAACGTTACTGTTTGAACAGGGGAGAAAAAAAAAAGGGGGGGGGGGGGGACGGGGACGGGTACACACACACACACACATGCGCACGCTTCTTGTATTGAAGGAGGGGGCGGGGAGGGGGTGAAGAGACCTCTATTCAGGGGGCAATGAAATGCCATGCTGCTGGGAAAAAAAATATGCATGACCAAAAATGAAACCGTTTCCTCCCACCTTACTTTTCCAGGATCACGATAATCTGAATGAAAAAAAAAAATGGTATTCTACAATATGCACATAAAAGACTAAATCCAAAGATGAAGATGTAAGTGAAAAAAATAAAGTTAGGTTGCTGGCTTTTAAAACTGCCATGGCAAACTGATATGCCTGTATCTGTATCTGTTCGTGTACGTTGCTGCATCCAGGAATCTGGCATCGACGCAACGGGTGGGGTGCGCAGCAGAAGAGTTAGTGGTGTTGGGCTTTGGCCACTGCCTGCTTGAAGGCCTCAGTACTACCTGAGTGTACAGTGCTATTGTCTAGTTGGTTCCACTTAATGATAGTTCTTGGGAAGAATGATTGTCTATACTGCTCTGTGCTGCAGTTTGGAACTGTGTAGCACCTACTGTTGTTACGTTGTAGTTTTCCACTGGGTTTTTGACTACAAAGTCAGTTCTTTTCGGTGGGACGGCGGATGCGTCGACCAGGTTGTAGAGGCACAAGGAACTGCTGCTCTGTCTTACACTAGCATTACGTTTCAAACATGGCCGAAGGTTTAAGGAGGGTGGGGAACCGTGGTAGTATAGAGGAGAAAGAAGGATAATGGTGTGGGGTTTTTTGGAAATGGATTATTGGTCATGTATTTAAACACCCTATCATGGCCCTGTACTAGTACTAATCCAGCATGAAATAATGAAAATTAGAGCTACTTCCTTGTGACCTTGACTGTGACACCAACGGCACTGACTGGACTAGAATTTATCGTAATTATCATATCAAATCAATGATTACAATTCATCTTAAGGTTTTGTCAGCCGTTTGCCCGAATATTCAGACAGAAATAATAAGCTTACATTTTTTTTTTTTTTCCTACATGAGTGCGCTGTTCTTGTGCGATAGTTTCTAATATAGGGAAACTGGTCTGGAAGCAACTAAAACCTTAGTGTACGATGTTTTTTAAAACTGTTAACCGTTTCCATGGTGGCAATGTGAGTTGGCAGATTCGTGACACAGGTTTATAGGCCTAACTGTTAGTAAAAAGATGCATAAATGATATGAGAGAAAATGTTGCCAGTTTCAGTGGGTGTCCCCTTGTGTGTACACTGTCCTTGAAAGTGAAAGGATTTCGTGTGGGGTTCTTACCATCATGGCCATACTGGCCTCAGACGTTTTAAGTACCACACAGCTTCCAATGCATTGGCTTGGAAGTTGTTCGAAATTTAACCTCTCCTTGTAGGTCAATGTACTCATTCCCAAAATTTACCTGGTAAAGCGTTTCTTAACATTTTCTGTTACGTTCATACGCTTTATCAGATTTGGGGCCCATAGGCCTGTCAAATTTCCGTTGAAGGCCTAATTAGATCTGCGCACCGATTTGAAAAATAAAGCGTTAAGTTTTTCTGTTAAAACTCGATAAAAGTAAACGAGGAAATAAATAAAGAAATGCGTAAGTCTCCAACAGTGTAAAAACGAATACTGAAATCCTCCCCGACTGGAATGCCCATTGCCTCAATGAAGTTGCGGACTACTAACTTTTAACGGTCACCATCTCTACAAAACGCCACGAGAACAGGGGGGAAGCAACGCTGACTGACTTTCAAGTGTAGGCCGTAGCGTATGTGCCGTTCTGAAATGGCCGCACTGAAAAGTGAGGGCAAATGCTGTTCTGTATTTCACCAAAAGAGGCTGCATCATAGTGAATTTGAACTGCTACAACTCCTGTCAAGGGTAACTTTGACATTTTCTTAAGTTAAATCCGTTATCAGTGACATAAACGTCTGGCATAATTTTTCAGCGACTGGTTGTAGAGATCACCCCCCCCCTCCCCCTTTTTTTTTTTTTTTTTTCATGAGGACTCGCAATTGTTTTGTGGGTCATTCTATCACACATAACAGAAAGATAGGTTTCGATTATCCTGAAATGTGTGAGGATGTGCCACATCCAATTTTCCCTTTATTTTACGATTTTCCAACCAAACTCGGGAAAACTTTTACCCGACACTCAATTATTGGAGGTCATGGAAGACTTGACTCAGATGATTGATAAAGGAAAATCCATTGATGTAATATATTTTGACTTTCGTAAGGCTTTTGATACAGTGCCACATGAAAAAGTTACTAATAAAATTAGGTTCGTATGGAATTTCAGGCCATGTATTAAATTGGATCAGGGATTTTTTTTAAAGAATAGAACGCAGCAGCGAGTTAAAGTTGGGGCTACCTATTCTAGTAAAAACATTGGTGAAGAGTGGAATTCCGCAAGGTAGTATTCTTGGCCCTATATTATTCACATTTTTTTTATAAATGATTTACCTCAATCATTACACAGTTTCTGTAAGATTTTTTTGCTGATGATACAAAAATTTATAATACAACAGAAAATCATGAATTGTTACAAATGGATATTGATACTTTACTTTGAGACAAAAATGGCCATTAATGCTTCAAAATGCAAAGTACTGCATATTGGCAAAAAGAATCCCGAGCATGACTATGTTATTAAAGGTACTCAGACAGTTAATATAACAAATGTGAAGAAGAAAAAAGACTTGGGGGGTCATTTTTGATAAAAATTTACTTTTTGATAATCATGTGTACAATGTTGTAAATAAGGCAAATAAAGTGATGGAATCATACAGCGTTCTTTTGATTTTTTTTCTAATAAAAGATACTTTTTCCTTGATTATAAAGATACTTTTCTCAAATTATACAAGCCTTAGTCAGGCCGATCCTTGAGTATGGAAATATTGTTTGGTATCCATATTTGAAAAGACAGTCTTCTTTCGCAACAGAAAAAAGTACAGAGGAGAGCTACTAAATTGATAAAGGAATTGAAAAGACTACCATATCAAGATAGATTGGAAAAGTTGAAATTACCATCTTTGAAAGCTCGACGATTACGGGGTGACCTGATTCAAGCCTACAAATTGTTTAATCATGCTGATGATATTGACCCCTACTAAATTTTTACTCGATCTAACTTCGACAAAACAAGAAACCCTACTGATAAAATTCACATTGAGTTTAGCCGTACTAACAGAAGAAAATTCACTTTTCAGTAATCGAGTTGCACCTGATTGGAATCAACTTGCACCAAATATTAAACGTGCCCCTAATTTAAATGCTTCAAAAATCTTATAGACAAAGGAAACATGCTAATGATGATGTATTATTTGATTACGATGTCTAAATATCTTGAGCATGCTTATGACCTTGAGGTTAACTTATTTTTCATAGAATGATGGGACAAATTATAAGCCGTGAGGCTTAATGAATCTGTTAAGATTTTGTCCCTATTTTGAACCTGAACCTGAACCTGATGCGTCCTCACTCGTGTTTGTTTTTGCTCTGCCGAGTAGCAATTGCTGTCCGGGGGTAATTGGCTGAGGAAATGTGGATAACTGGATTGGGGTGTGTTGCGGTCGAATTTGTTGCACGGTCAAATCGGTTTGCTGGTATACCAACTTTTAATTAGCCAAACATGATGTTGCTGGTATACTAACTTAACCAAAAATGACATCGTAACGTGTAGCCGCTAATGGTCATCATTGTATTGCTCAGGCTTGTACTCCAAACATGTTTGGCAGGAATGTGTCCAAACATATCTTTTTTACTCGATCAAAAAATAAACTTCACCACCAGAAAGCAAAAAGCAAAAAGGCAATTTAACCGTCAGAAAATATCAATATCTGACATATGAGAAGAAAGCAGTTTTTTGGTTGTTAATCAGATTGATTTATCCCCTCTTCCCTCCCTCTCCAAAAGGAAGTTGCAATGCACGTATGGTATACGAGTCCAGAACAGGGTCAGGTGTCCACCAGTGTAAGGGCCACAGTAGGTGATGACAGGTGACAGCAGGTTGAGCAACAATGGCTATTGCAACCCACTTATACACCATTTCAGCACTTACAAGTCAAAGTGGGCTAACAAAAAAATGTCAAAAAAAAGCAGCGTAGAACAATGTTTCAGAAAGTTGGAGTTCCTGTTTAGCCAGCATAACGCCTACCACCAGTTTATTAAGCAGTCAGAATCAGCACACAGTAATATCATGCCAATTTAAAAGAACAACTATAATTCATCCATTCAAAACAAAACTAAACAAAACAAAACCCTTTAATCTAGCTCTTATAATATCAAGTATCCCACAATACTCCCAAAACCAGTGATATATATATATATATATATATATATATATATCCCCCCCTCCCCCCCCCATCACTCCTTCACACTGCATCCCTCCTATTCCATCCCCCCTGCCCTTGCATGCCCCGCCCAGCCTTACCCTCCCTGACCTTCCAGTCCAGACATTTTCTCAATCATGTAAACGAAGCATTGAGACAGTAGTCCTCTGTCTCTCTCCCCCCACACACTCTCTCTCTCAGAAAAGAGGAATATTATGTGGATATCCTGAGCAAAGTCTTCCTGAACTGAAATTGTGCAGTATGGGAATGACTTGGTCTGACCAAGAATGTGGTCTCTCTCATGCTCGCTCTGTGTCTGGTCTGAGGTCTGATTACAGATGTCAAGCAAGGTAGTCTTGTGATTGACTTCGTTAAGGCTCTGATTTAAAGTGGGGTCATGTTTTGTGTACTGGAGATCATGTGTGCTTAGTTCAGCCAACGTACACAGCTATTTGGATGCCAGCTTGGAAATACAGATCTCCTTGGTTGTTAAATTCTCTTAAGTATGCTATATCTGTTCATAGATTTTGTTGCCATCAGTTCTATGGCAGATTTTGATTTTTTTCTTTTAAGAGTGCAGAGATGGAATTTTCTATATCTGTGGTAGACTGAGTACCTGGATGCAATACTTACTGAATGCCAGAATAGTGCATTCTCCTCCTCCTATACCCAGCACCTCATATCTCCTTCGCCCCTTTCTTTCCCATTTCTCGCTCTTTTACTGTCCTGCTTTGTTGGATTTTTTTTTCATCTTTTAGCTGCTCAGATGCAGCAATCTGAAAGGAACACACACACACACACACACACACACACACACACACACACACACACACACACACACAGATCAGAAGATGGGAATGATGATTTCATGATTTCTTGGACAAGTTTCTGTTTTTCTTGCGACTACGGCAAAGGAGGAAGGGAACGGAGAAAGGAGGGGGTGGGGTGGGGGGAGGGGGTGGCGAAGAGGGGGGGGGAGGGGGGCAGCTTTAGCACTGGGCTATCGGATAAGAAATGGCCGTGAAGAGAGAGGGTCAGGGAGTGCGTATACGACAACGTCTCAGTCTCATCATCTTGGCATTCATGGTCTCAGTCTGCACGCCTGTCACAATGTCTGCACGCCTGTCACAATAACATCAAACATAAGCCCGACCCGCGGAGGGGAAGGTATGAAGGAAGAGGTAGCTGAGGAGGGGGGGGGGGGGGGGGGTGCAATGTGGGGTCAAGGGCTGAGAGTTGACATAGATTAGCAATCTTTATTGCCGTTTGTGTGTGTGAGAGAGAGAGAGAGAGAGGGGGGGGAGAGGGGGGGGGGGGGGGGCTTGTAGAGGATGGTGTGGCTGTCAATTGTCATGTCACACACACACACACACACACACCACACACACACAACACACACACACACCACTTGTTTTCCCAGTTTCAAGAAGTTAACTGCTCAACAGATACAGATCTCAACTTGTTCCATTGTTCCAGCAGTAAGGGGCTAGTTGTCACTGTCTGTTCCAGCAGTATGGGGAAGTTATCACTGTGTCTGTTCCAGCAGTATGGGGAAGTTGTCACTGTCTGTTCCAGCAGTATGGGGAAATTGTCAGTGTCTGTTCCAGCAGTATGGGGAAATTGTTGTCACTGTCTGTTCCAGCAGTATGGGGAAGTTGTCACTGTCTGTTCCAGCAGTATGGGGAAGTTGTCACTGTCTGTTCCAGCAGTATGGGGAAATTGTCACTGGTTTCAGCAGTATGGGGAAGTTGTCACTGTCTGTTCAGCAGTATGGGGAAAGTTGTCACTGTCTGTCCAGCAGTATGGGGAAGTTGTCACTGTCTGTTCCAGCAGTATGGGGAAGTTGTCACTGTCTGTTCAGCAGTGGGGAAGTTGTCACTGTCTGTATGGGGCAGTCATTGTCTGTCCAGGTATGGGGAAGTTGTCACTGTCTGTTCCAGCAGTATGGGGAAGTTGTCAGTGTCTGTTCAGCAGTATGGGGAAGTTGTGGGGAAGTTGTCACTGTCTGTTTCCAGCAGTATGGGGAAGTTGTCACTGTCTGTCTGTTCCAGCAGTGGGGAAAATTGTGGGGAAATTGTCTGTCTGTTCCAGCAGTATGGGGAAGTTGTCACTGTCTGTTCCAGCAGTATGGGGAAGTTGTCACTGTCTGTTCCAGCAGTATGGGGAAGTTGTCACTGTCTGTTCCAGCAGTATGGGGAAGTTGTCACTGTCTGTTCCAGCAGTATGGGGAAGTTGTCACTGTCTGTTTCAGCAGTATGGGGAAGTTGTCACTGTCTGTTCCAGCAATGTGGGGAAATTGTCACTGTTTCCGTGTGTGAACGCACGCAGAACGTCTTGCACACACGTAAATCCCATCACCAACTTTCGGAAGAGAAGGCCAGTTTGGCCGTTGGTATGGATGACAAGTTAACACATAGCATGCACCCTGCGTGAGAAAATGGAAAGAATGGAAGGAAGGAAGAAATGAGATGATATTGAACGATGTTGACTGGATGACACGGGAAACGACTGAATGAGCGCCAGCTGGCAGCTCTTCAGTCGGCACTACCCAGGTAGGCAGCCCGTTGTGTAAAGACACAGGCAGAAATGCACGTCAAGTGCATTAATTTTGAGCATCATTACCAACACACAGTCTTCCACACACACACACACAACACACACACACACACACACTCAAACACACACACACACCACACACACACTCACACACACACACACACACACACACACACCCGCACCCCGAAGAGGTGCGAGTGCGGCGCCCCCCGAGAAGTAGTGCGGTAATGGGTGGAAGGTGAGAAGCACGGGTGAAGGACCGGGACTATATCAACCGCTGTCGGGACAGGGGGGCGTGGGGGGGGGGGGGGGGGGGGGGGGTAGGGAGGGACCGGGGGGGGGTGGGGGGGAGGTATTATGGGGGGAGGGGGAGGGTGGAGTGAGTTCGTAGGGGGAGGAAGGGGGGGATTGTGGGGACGGAGTGTATAGGAAGAGGGAAGGCGGAGATCGGCAGTATGGAGGCAGAAGAGAGGGACGTTGTGGGGTGAGGGGGGAGGGGGGGGGGGCTCATAAAACATGCACAGGGGGCGTGGGGGGGACCAGGTCTGCAAGTTCCGTGCTGCGGATGTTGATTGCCGTCTGGAGCAACGTCTACTCTTATGTCACGATAGATTCTCTGTCTGTCTGTCCTGTCTGTCTGTCTCTTCGTCTGTCTGTCTGTGTCTCTTTGTGTGTGTGTGTTGTGTGTGTGTGTGTGTGTGTGTTGTGTGTGTGAGTAGTGATCGTGTGTGTGAGAGAGAGAGAGAGAGAGAGAGAGGACAGAGAGTTTTGATTTGTTCTTGAGAGATACTTTTACTTTTTTTCCCATCCTAGTATAGGGGCGCCAAAGAAGTTTAGCTCTTAATTCTCACGTTGGAGGTGTTTAAAACCCTTCCTTCCACTTCCCGTGCCCCCCCACTCCGCGGTGCCCCACACCCCCCCACCCTCCTCTCACTGGCTCCCCCCCCTGCCCTCTCAATCCTTGTTGCCATTGTGTTGTCCAGCAGTCAGGCAGACCTTTTCCCATGGAGCTGTGGAAGCCTTGAGATAAGGGAATGGAAGACGTAGGGGTGGGGGGGTGGGTGGGTGGGGGGGGGGGGGTGGGGGGGAAGAGAGAGAGAGAGAGAGAGAGAATGGTGTGGAGCAAGAGAGGAAGAGAGAGAGAGGAGAGAGGGGGGAAAGAAGGAGAGAGAGGGGAGGGAGGGAGGTAGAGAGGAGGTAGAGAGTGAGAGAGAGAATGAGATGTGGGTAAGGTGGGTGGAGCGATGGGAGAGAGGAGAGAGAAGCGAGAGAGAGAGAGAGATGAGAGAGAGAGAAGAGAGCGAGGGAGAGGAGAGAGAGAGAGAGAGAGAGAGAGGGAAGGAGACGAGAGGGAGGAGTGAGAGGGGAAAAGAAGACGAGAGGGGAGGGGTGAAAGGACAGAGAGAGAGAGAGAGGGGAGGAGAGGGAGGAGAGAGAGGAAAGAGAGAGAGAGAGCGTGGGGAGAGAAGAGGAGGAGAGGAGAGAGAGAGAGAGAGAGAAGAAGAGCGAGGGAGGAGTGGAGAGGGACAGAGAGAGAGAGAGCGAGGGACGAGGAGATGAGAGAGAGATGCGGGTAGGTGGGTGAGTGGAGGGGGAGAGAGAGAGAGAGGATAGATAGAGATAGAGAGAGAGAGAGAGAGAGAGGAGAGAGCGAGGGAGGGGGTGGAGGGGAGAGTGGTACAGATGTGAGAGAGAGAATGAGATGCGGGTATGGGAGTGAGAGAGAGAGAGAGAGAGAGAGAAAGAGAGGAGAGATGAGAGGATGAGGGAGAGAGAGAGAGAGAGATGGAGATGGAGAGGGAGGGAAGGGGGGAGCGAGAGAGGAGAGGAGAGAGAGAGGGAGAGTGAGAGAGAGAGAGAGAAGAGAGAGAGAGGGAGAAGAGAGAGAGAAGAAGAGAGAAGAAGAGAAAGCGAGGAAGGGGGTATGAGTTGTGTTTTCTAGGCGGAAGGTGTAAAAAACTGGTGGGAAGGCCCGGCGACAGTAAATCTTTGCTGGAAAGAGGGCGGGCCAGACAGGGGGGTAGGGGTGGGGGAGGGGGGAGGTGTGTGTGGTGTGGTGGGGAGAAGGTTGGGGGGGGGGGGTGGGGCGATGGGAGACAGTTACAGCTAGCACCACTGCGGAACTTCATAAAAACGGGGGGGGTGGGGTGGGGGGGGGGGCCTTGACAGAACGAGGACTGACCATAGTGAAGGCATTGCAACGTTGGTCTGAATGTCTGGCTGGAATGTCTCTGTCTGTCTGTCTGTGTTTCTCTGTGTCTCTTTCTGTCTGTCTCTGTCTCTATCTGTATGTCTGTCGCTCCGCTCACCCTCTTCCCCCCGTCCCTCTCTCTTCTCTTTCCCCACTCCCCCCCCCCCCCCCCCCCACCGCCCCGCTCTCTCTCTCTGTGGTTGTGTGTCTGCTTTGAATTTTTTTTTTTTTCTTTTAGCAGAAATTTTAAACGACTGGAGAGCCATATAGCGGTGTGCACACCCGCAACTTCAGCAGGGATTGATTTCATAGTCCGGCAGAGACGGAGAGGAGGGAAGGGGAAGTGGGACTTATATATATATATATCATAGAGTATGTGTGTGTGTGTGTGTGTGTGTGTGTGTTGTGTAGATATATATGTGTGTTGAGGCTGTTCCGTGACCTTTTATTGTGACGATTAATGAAAGTCGGTAAGTGCTTATGCGTGTAACTATGTGTAACTAAGGTTGGCGTGGGTTGTTATTCTGTCTGGCTGTCTGGCGGTCTGTCTGTCTCTCTGTCTTTGTCTCTCTCTCTGTCTGTCTGTCTGTCCGTCCGTCGTCCGTCCGTCCGTCTGTGTCTGTCGTCTCTCTCTCTCTCTCTCTCTCCCTCGCTCTCTCTCTCTCTCTCGCTCCTCTCTCACCTGACTTCAGTCCGCTCTATCATCAGTCAAAGGGTACGTATGGGGAGAGATTGGTGATCGGTGAAGGGGGGGGGGGGGGGGGGGGGGGGGGGGGGGGGGAGGGTGTTGTGTGTTGTGGCAATGATTGATATTCACGGAGCTGGCTGTGACGGC
>JADBJO010009227.1:17500-20000 GCA_016801955.1 Conus betulinus
TGTGTGTGTGTGTGTTGTGCGGCGCGCACTGGATTCCTTAATGGTAAGTCCACGAGGGAAGAGAAGGTGTGTGTCCTTCGCGTTTCTTGGTTGAGTTTTCAGTACGTTTCTAAGTCTCTTGTCCGCGAGTTGTTTGTTGTTGTTGTTGTTGTTGTCTGACTATGTATATATTCGTATTCGCCTGTGGTGGATCATGTGTGTAGCGCTATGTCTATTACTACTGTCTAGTTCTTTTCTGATGTTTCCCATTGCTCCATCCCGGTGATTCTCTGTCTCTTCTCGTATCTCTCTCGGTCTTTCTCTCCTCAACTAATCGTCTCATCTTTCTATCTATATTCTATATATACACGCTTTTCTCTCTCTAGCTCCCCTCCCCTCCCCTTTATCTCTAAACATCTATAACCCCCCCCCCCCCCCTCCCCCCTTCTATTCCTCTCCTATCTATCTCTTTCTGTCTCTCCTTCCCCCTCTCTCTCCCTCTCTCTATTTCCCCACTCTGCTGCTCTCCATCCCCTCACTTTCCACTCTCTTCCCCTCCCATCTCTCCCCTCCCTCCCTTCCCCTTTCTCAGAGCAGGTATTCAAGTAAAAAAAAAAAATGTCACTTGTACACTACGCATGGATCCTCCAGATCAACACAAAAGGTGCAAAATCACCCTCAACAACCCACGCACAGCCCTGTGGTCATCAAACAAAAGCTGTGAACATTAAATTCTATTTATCACCACCATCATCATTCTAACGTTGTGAAAAGTGTAGCAACAGTTTTTTTTTTTGTTTTTACCTCCGCCTTCCACCCACCACCCCATATATGCCAGGGGGTCCCCCCATGCTCTCTCCACCCCTCCCCCCCCATTCTCTCTCTACTCCCTCCCCCCCCCATTCCCTCTCCCCCCCCCCACACCTTCCGACACCCCCCCCCACCCCCCCCCCCACAACAACCACCCCCCGCTCAGGCTCCCCCCCCCCCCCACCCCTCCCCCCCCCCCCCCCACCCCCCACCCCCCACCCCCCCCCCATGCCCGTTGCAGAAAGTTGATTGAGTGCAGGTCATGTCATTGGCCATGTGGTGAGCACGCCAGAGAGCTGGGCCACTGAGTGTCTCTCCCCACACCCCACACCCTCCATCGGGCCAGCGCTGTAGGTTGTCGACAGGATTGTAGGAGGTTGCCGCTTACATCACTGTAGATATTCGATATATATATATATAGTATTATATATAGACTGATCAACCCATTGTCAGCGTTGTGAGGCCTGCCGTAGTAGTAGATTCCAGCCAGCGTTTCATGCATAAGGTGATTACCAATTGATCATCGACAAAAGAACAAACACACTCCTCACCAGTTGTTTACCTCGTTTTTGGTTAGGGGGGGGGGGTGGGGGGGGGGGGGGGGGGGGGGGGGGGGTAGGGCGGGGGGAGGTTCACCAGACGAAATCTCCATGTACCAGCATGTATATGGTTCAAAACTGAAAGGCTCATCAAAGTACCTACAACAATTAAACCTTGGATTAATGGATCAAAAGAAACGACAACTACCCACACCGATTATTCCCTGGTTTTTGGGGTGGGGGTGGTGGTGGCTGGGGTGGCGTGGGTGCGGGCGTGCGGGTGGGAGATGCGGGGGACCCGCCGATTTCGACCGTCGAAATCACCTGCTACCGTCTTCAAAGACATGACCTCCCCCCCCCCCCCCCCCCCCCATTAAACTTACTTCACGTCACATTTTGAGGCCTTACCCGCGCAATCACACCCGTAACCCCTGTTCTATTACACATTCAGGTGGGTTATTATTGGAGCAACCCCCCCCTCACACAACCCCCCCCCCCCCCCCCCCCCCCCGGCCCCCCCCCCACCCCCCCCCCCCCCCCACCCCCCCACCAACCCCCCCACCCCCACCCCACCCACCACCAATCAAAAAAACAAAGAAAAAAAAAAAAAAAAGAAAAGAAAAGAAAATGAGCCATTATTCCCTTTGTGGTTTCGAATGATCTATCTGCTTGGACCTTACCGGCCTTGTCTCTTGAAGGCCAGATCCGAGGATGAACGGAAAACGAGGAGAATCAACTTTGCAGACACGATGGAAAATTCTTTCCAAGGCAAAATCTAACCGCGCCGGTCTTGTCCTATTAAGTAATACCCGATTCCTTAATTAATGAAGGCAAGACCTTGGCGCATGAGTGTTTATGTGTGTGTGTGTGTGTGTGTGTGTGTGTGTGGGTGTGTGTGTGTGTGGGTGCGCGCGACGCGGCGCGCGCGTAATTTCGTGCGTCGTCCTGCCTGCCTGCCTGGCTGCCTGCTGTCTGCGTGCGTGCGTGCCTGTGATGTAATGTGAGTGTATGCGTGCATGTGTTTGTGCCAGCCCCCGTCCTTAATTGAGCTGTCGTTTTTGTGACAGTGAAATACAAATCTACCCTCCCCCCCCCCCCCCCCCCCCCCCCCCACCCCCCCCAGCTCCCGATCCCTCATCCACCATATTTTTTTTCCCCAGGTAAAACAAGGA
>JADBJO010009227.1:25000-30000 GCA_016801955.1 Conus betulinus
CAAAGCTGAAGGAAAAGAAGATGGACCTTCTCTTCGGAAACGACGACAGTCAAGGACTAGTGATGAACTGGATTCACTACCTCTTTGTTTGTTTTTGTGACAAAGGCGAGAAACGTTTGAGTAAAGGAAGAGGCACGCTTGTGCCTGTCAGGACTATGCAGTTTCAGCAGACAGTCATGTGTAAATGTGAAAACAGAGCTGATCCTTGGGCACAAAAAGTCAGAGCAAAAATTGAGTTTGTACAGGACTGTTTCGCTAGTGATACAGTCTATCACAATATCTGCTACACCAACTTCCGTTCAGGACTACAGATTCCAAAGGGTGTTCATGGATGAAGAACCTCAACAAAAAAAGTCATGCGTGGGGAGACGTGAAGACAAAATTCGCCATGACGCATTTGATCAAGTTATAGCTTATCTGGATCTCTTGATGCTGTTCAAATCACTGTCAAAGACCTGGCACAAGTAATGCAACCGTCCTAGAAAATTCCGGTTATAATGCTTACAGTGCACCATATTTGAAGAGCAAATTGATTGAACATTATGGTGACAAAATTGTATTTGCGCAGTCGAGTAAGAAGGCTGATGTCATCACACTGAAACAGACAGCAGATTCAATTCTTCTTCGTGATTTTCACAAGGGAACAAGGCTTTCTGACCCTGAGGCTGAAAAAATGAGATTAATTAAAACTGTGGCCAGTCTCATCAATCATGACATTTCATTGTTACCTGCCTCAAAGGATGTGTATCCTGACACAGAAGCCATCACAGATCACGTGAACTTTGTGCCGGAATCTCTAAGACAGTTTCTGCAGCAAGTTACAAGGAAGGATAGCGACCTGAAGATTTCAGCTATTGGACAAGCAATTATTCAGTGCAGCAGACCAAACAGTGTTATTGCTCCACTGCAGATTGGATTGGCTGTGCAGATGCATCGATCTTTTTGGCTCCAGATTCCTCATTGATACTCTGTCCCACCTTGGTTTCAGTGCTTCATACACAGAAGTACGGAAATTTGAGCTTAATGCTGCACAGTCTTGTGGAGTTGATCTTCCTCTAACCACAGAGAGAAACAACATTCAGTTCATTGCTGATAATGTTGACCACAACTCTGTGACGCTGGATGGAAGAAACACATTCCATGGTATGGGCATGATGGCCACAGTCACTCCAGGCGTCAAAACAAGAAGAAGAATCCCCAGACAAGAGATCAGCCTGAAAGACATCAAGGCCATTGGACAGATTGGCATTTATTTCTACAGGTATATCTCTCTCTCTCTCTCTCTCTCTCTCTCTCTCTCTCTCTCCTCTCTCTCTCTCTCTCTCTCTCTTACATTCTGCTCAATCTCTCTGAACCATGGTAGGTACATTTGTGTGTTCATTGCGCGCGCGCGCGCGCGCGTGTGGTGTGTGTGTGTGTGGTTGTTGTTGTTATGTGTGCATGTCCATGTGTGTGTGTGAGATGGGGGATATGTGTGTGTGTATGTGTGTGTGTGTGTGTGTGTGTGTGTGTGTGTGTGTGTGCGTGTGTGTGTGTGTGTGTGTGTGTGTGTGTGTGTGTGTGTGTGTGTGTGTGTGTGTGTGAGAGAGAGAGAGAGAGAGAGTTAGATAGATTCTGTTATTTTGTCATCAGGTCTGACTGGAAGGGTCTTTCAGCTTTGACCTTCAAGAAATTCCTGCCATCACTTCAAATGATGACACCCTTCAACCTTGACCTGTTGTGGAAAATTTCCATGCCACTCAAGTCCCCCCCCTGTCCAGCTTGGAGTGGAGTGATGCAGATGGTACAAGATGGAGAACATCCTGGAAAGTCAAGCTTCACCTTCCTGCCTATGATTGATATGAGCTCCAGTGATGTATCTTGTATCTACTCTACACTGAAGTTTGTATGTTGTCAAGCTCTAAAGAACAGAGTTTCTCCCATTGTACCTTTGATCAGCCATTATATTACAAGTCACTTGCCATCATCAGCTGTGAAAAAGAAGACAGTGAGTTGAAAAACATCGTCCTCCGTCTTGGTACCTTTCATCTCCAGATGAGTTTCTTGGGCGCCATAGGCATTTGATGGCAGGATCTGGTCTTCAGGAGATGCTCGAGATTCCCTTTGCACCAAATGCAGTGGTGCATATCCTCAATGGAAAGGCTTATTCAAGAGCAGTGCGTGCACATTTGCTCACAGACTCTGCTCTCAATACCCTATTGACGGCGGACGCTTTTCAACTACCTCAAATTTTTTTCATCCTGATGAAGAAGAGGCCAAAAAGGAGGAATCAGAAGAGTCTGTGTCAACACATGCATCTCTCACTGAAGTTTTAGGACTACCACTCCAGAATGGTGAACTTGGTGAGCTTTTAGATGAAGACCTTGGTGATGACACTTTGAACACCGCACAAAACATCTGGACAATCTGCTGAAGGGCTGCATGTCTGCTGGAGAAGCTGCTAATCACGAAGTCTTGCCGTGATATCTGAAAAGCTAGAACAACATAAGGAACATCTAGCCAACAAAAGAACAGCGGTTATGTGGTTACAGTACATGAAAATGATAGACATCATGCGGAAATCAATCAAAGCAGAAAGAACTGGCAATTTCAGTCTCCATTTTGCAATCTATACATGACATGTTGCCTTTTCTTGCTGCTGCAGGACATAACAATTACACAAAGTCTGGCTGGCTGTATCTACAGCAAATGCTTGATCTCCACAACAGTCACCCAGCTGTCTATGAATTCTTCAGCAAAGGCCATCACGTCGTGAGAAGAAGTGATCGTTTCTGGGGTGGAATTTCAACTGACCTTGCAATTGAGCAAATTCTCATGCGCTCTTTGAAAAGCAATGGTGGTCTGACGCGTGGCACGGGAATTGGGGAGGAAGAAAGACTTGTGTGTGGCTGTTGTGTATGCCTGCATGTGCAGAAATCCATGAGGCAATGCAGTCTGTCACACGTGTTTCATTCTCATCCAGTGAACAACATGCGCAGCACAAAGATGTGGGCAAAGCAAGGCAGGAACGGGACCAGAAGGACATACATCTCATCTTGAAATACCTACGTGACAGAAATCCTTTTCTCTGGAGATGCAGCCTTGAGATCTATTTCTAGTGGACGACGACAAGCTGATATCACTGTCAATGTTGAACAAGCAGAAAACATTGGAAATGAGATTTTGAGCAGCATGGTTGGGAAGAACGTTTCAGAAAGTTATTTTCAAAAAGAAAGATCAAGCTGTCACGATGATCATGAAAAGCAAGTCATCCAAAGTGACCGAAGACGTCACCCATGTTGACTCCATGCTGCTGTTCCAAAGACTGGTGAAAGTTGTCGAAAACTCACCGGATCTCCTTGAAGAAGCATTTGCTTTTGAGATGAGCAGCGTTCCAACTGCTCTTTTTGATTCAGATGCTCTTCCCAGACAAGCAAACAAAGCTTCACTCTCAAATTACATCTGGACAACAACAAAACAGGTCAATGCTGAACCCCCAAAGGACGTCTGCTATGTGATTGACGGGGGTTTTCTTCTGCATCTTTTGACATGGTCTCGTGGTTCCACCTACAGACAGCTTGCCCAGAATTACACAGATTTTGTTCTAAGGATGTTTGGCGGTGGGACTGTTGTTTTCGATGGGTACGTCAATGGACCATCCACAAAGGACGTTGCTCATTTTCGAAGAGCAAGTAGAAGCAGTGTAGCATGCGACATTTCTTTTGATGGCGACATGTTGCTCTGTGAACCTAAAGATCGGTTCCTTGCAAATCCAATAAACAACAACGGTTCATCAATCTCATGAGTTGCTACATGTCTCAGCATGGAGTGACCACAGTGCATGCAACTGCAGATGCAGACTGTCTTATTGTGCAGACAGCACTGGACATGGCCAAAAATGGAGACGTTGTTGTCATTGGTGAAGACACGGATTTGCTAATCCTCCTACTGTTTCATTTCACTCCAGATCTCTGTTCTGTGTTCTTCACTTCAGCGAGATCTTCCACTGCGAAATCAACAACAAAAATATGGAGCATCAGTGCTACCAAGAATGTGCTTGGCACTGAAATCTGCAGGCAGATCCTGTTTGCACACGCTTTTGGAGGCTGTGATACAACCAGCAGTATCTATTCGATCGGGAAAATCCCTGCCTCTCAAAAAAGTGATGGAATCGGCATTTTTTCCGACAACAAGCGCTTGTGTTTACGGCCACTCCATACGGAGATGTAAAAACAAAATGTTACTGATGCAGGCGAAAAAGCTTTCGTTGACTTGTATGGGGGCAAACAGAATGATTCGTTGAACAGTCTTCGGTATGTCAAATATATGCAGAAAGTCTCCACTTGCAGTTCATCTTTTCAACCCTGCAAACTCCCACCTACTTCAGCTGCTGCCAAGTTCCATTCAATGAGAACTTACTTTCAGGTGCAAGAATGGATGAACTTGAAACAAGAACAATGTCATTTGAATCCAAGTGACTGGGGATGGGAAATTATACATGGTATGATGGTTCCCATCCTCACGGACATTGCTGCTGCTCCTGATGAATTGCTCCATGTCATCCATTGCAACTGTAAGACAGAGTGCCAGACAGCAAGGTGTTCATGCCGGAAACACGGACTTGTGTGCACATCTGGATGTGGGGAGTGTAGAGGAGAAAGTTGTTTCCAACGTTGTGAGCAAGATCGTATATGTTGGGGGTGATGATTCATCAGACGATGAAGACATGTGGTAATGTAAGTACATTTGATCTGATTGTTTCAATTGACAATGTTTTTATACACCGTTTTAGTGGCTGTTATTATACAAAGTTTTCATATAGCCATTCATATGTAGCAAAGGTAATGACATTCAGTACTGACAACACGCGGAATGTGGCTGATGAAGGTTGGGGTTTTTTTGTGGTTTTTTTTCCCCCAGACACATCACGCTGGAAGTCATTTCTCATATGATTTTATTCTTGTCCGAGGATGGCTATGCAGACCCTAACAAAGTTGTTGAAAAGGCAAGAATGAATTAGC
>JADBJO010009227.1:35000-37500 GCA_016801955.1 Conus betulinus
ACCAGTAAACGAGAAGTGGCTTTGATTAATGACCCACTTCCCCTCAAAGAAACTTTTCTTGGGGGGTATAACCCCCCCCCCCCCCAACATCTTTCCCTCCCCCTCCCCCACCCCACTCCTAGTCCTTCATCTGGTTGTTATTGTATCATTATTCCTGGTATTTACATCTTTTCCTCTTTTTTCTTTTTTCTTTCTTTCTTTTTGTTTGTTTTTGAGGAGAGAATCCCAGTCAGAATTTTTTTCTTTAGAGTGTACAACGGATGACTAATGGGCATTCCCCCCCCCCCCCCCTTTTTTTTTTTCCCCCTACTTCTTTTTATTACATGAGCCCACATGGGGGACAGAAGAAAAAAACTAATCATCACTGTCACCACCAGAATCTGAAAGACATTGGACGCGAAGGACTAAGCTACACACGGAGTACTGTCGTAAATGGATCTTATTATTATTATTTTGAGAGAGAGAGCGAGAGAGAGAGGAAGAGAGAGAGAGAGAGAGATAGAGAGAGAGAGAGGAGAGGAGAGAGAGAGAGATGAGAGAGAGGGAGAGAGAGAGACGAGAGAGAGAGAGAGAGAAATCGTGGGAAAAGCGTTTTGATTCTGCTGAAATGAAGTGTTTTAGTCCCTAAAAATGCTGGTTGTAAAAATAAAAAAATAGCGATGAGAGAGAGAGAGAGAGAGATCGGCCTAGAGAGGAGAGAGAAGAGAGAGAGAGAGAGAGAGAGAGAGAGAGAGAGTCTGCGTTGTGCGTGTGTGCGCAGTGTCCGTCTGTTCGCGGGAAAAAAGGACAGGGGTGGGGGGGTCAGGGGTAGGGGGGGTGGTGGGGTGGCAGGTGATGATTGTGGGAGGTGTGGAGGGGTTGTCAACCTATCGTTGGTCACTCTCTTTGTGCCACTGTTTTTTATTTCTCCTCTCCTCCTCCTCCCCCCCCCCCTCCCCCTCCCCTCCCCCTCCTTCCTCCCAGGTGGGCAATGTAGATGGTTAGGGGTCGTGGTTGGTCGTGGACCTTGACCTTGACCTTGACCATGGCTCTTCTTGTCCCGGTTCCCTCCGCTTGATTTTTTTTGTCCACGGCTAATGGAGCGGTGTGTGTGTGTGTGTGTGTGTGTGTGTGTGTTGTGTGTGTGTGTGTGTGTGTTGAGAGAGAGAGGAGAGAGAGAGAGAGAGAGAGAGAGAGAGTGTGTGTGTGTGGTGTTGTGTTGTGTTGTGTTGTTGTCTTGAGTTGTGTTGTGGTGCGTTTGTGTTGTGGTGTGGTGTGTGTGTGTGGGTGTGTGTGTGTGTGTGTGTGGGTGTGTGTGGTGTGAGAGTGTGAGAGAGAGAGACAGGAGAGAGAGAGAGAGAGAGAGAGAGAGATGGAGAGAGAGAGAGAGAGAGAGAGAGAGAGGAGAGGAGAGAGAGAGAGGGAGAGAGGTATGCGCGTTGTGTCATTGTGTGCGGGTATGCTATGTTCCTTCACACTATCCAGGACATCTTCGTCCTTGTTGTGGCTATCCGTCTTCCTTTCCTGTCAGCGGTGTCCGTGTCTCGTATCAATCTTCTGCCTGCTTGCATTTTAAATGGCCCCGTCTTGTCTTTTTTTTAAAATGTGAAATGCCGTAGTCTTCTGCTCTCTCTCTCTCACTCTCACTCTCCTGTCAGCTCCCCCACCCCCCCACCCCACCCCCTCCGGGCTTTTGACTTTTTTTTTTTTTCATGTGATGATGACGTTCTCTTTGTCATGTTCTGGTGTCTTGCACAGTAATAAGTCTGCATCGCTGTTTGATTCTTCTGATCTGTTCTATCTTCTTTCCTGTCTTTTAAATGAAATCAAGATTTTCAACAATTTTTTCCCCATATGAATATTTAGCATTTTTCTTTCTCTCTTACGTATCAATGTTGATTATGCAATTCGCCGATGTGTTTATTGTTGTTAAATTTTGGTCACTGGGCACATCATAAGCATTGTTTGTTGTTGCTTCAGTTCAATAATTTGTTTATGTACACATCTGTTCAATAAAGAAATGCGTCTTGCTCTGAGGAGAAGGTTGGACTTGGACTCGTTGTCCACCAAGTAGTAGAAGGCTTGTCGTCGTCGTACAAGATCTTGTCGGTCATTGGCTGGTTGCTGCGACAGGGTCGTCTGTTCACGTCACGGGTGAATCCTCCTCCTGATCCTCCTCCTCCTCCTTCTCCTCCTCTTGTGGCCACATATACAAATGGCGTCTCTTGTTGGCTTCCAATCCTTGCTGTCATGTGATTGTCTTCTCGTTTTTTTTTTTTCTTAAAGGGTGGGGTTGGGGGTGGGGGATGGGAGGGGGGGGGGGGGGATATGGGTGGTGGGGTCAGTGACATTCAATGTTTTTTTTTTTTTTTTTTTTTTTTTTTTGTGGACGACCGTGACCTTGTGTGGAGCGCTGGATTTGTTTGGCCGGGTGTTGATGTGTGGTGGTGTAGAGTGGCTCTACCCCCCCCCCCCCCCCCCCCTCTTCTCTCTCTCTCTATCTCTCTCTCCTCTCTCTCTC
>JADBJO010009227.1:42500-50958 GCA_016801955.1 Conus betulinus
TCACCGTGAGGGATTATCAATGCAGAGGTTTTGGGCAGGCAGGGAGGGGCGGGGGGTTGGGGGGTTGGGGGATGGCGTGGGAGGAGGAGACCCACGGACGGGAGGGTTTTTGAATCCGGATGTGGAATTGTCTCCTTTGTGCTCCACACGCGTATGTCTCGTCTGCCTCTGTCTGTCTGTCTGCCTGTCTGTCTCTGTTCTCTGCCGGTCTGTCTCTTTCTGTCTGTCTCTCTGTCTCTGTCTGTCTGCCTGTCTCTTCTCTACCTGTCTGTCTGTCATTCTGCCTGTCTGGTCTCTGTGTCTCTCTGTCGGGTCTGCTGTCTCTGTTCTCTACCTGTCTGTCTGTCATTCTGCCTTCTGTCTCTCTCTGTGTCTCTCTGTCCGCTTGTCTCTGTTCTCTGTCTGTCTGTCTGTCCGTTTTCTGTCTGTCTGTTTCTCTCTGTCTGCCTACCTGTCTATGTTCTCTACCTGTCTGTCTGCCTGTCTGCCTGCCTGCCTCTGTTCTTTACCTGTGTGTGTGTGTGTGTGTGTGTGTGTGTGTGTGTGTGTGTGTGTGTGTGTGTAAAATCTCTTCTTCCGGCCTTTGTGTATCCCTCCCCTCTCCCGTCCACCCCCAACCTTACCCCTCCTAGCGGATACCCATCTTTCTCTCATAATCCCACTTCATCTTGTAGGCTTTTGATGTGGCAGTCTGCAAGCGTCGGTGTGTGGGTGTGTGTGTGTGTGTGTGTGTGTGTGTGTGTGTGTGTGTGTGTGCGCGTGCGCGTGCGCGCGCGCGTGCGTGCGTGCGTGCGTGGTGTGTGTGTGTGTGTGCATGTGTGTGTTGGTGTTTGTGTATGTGTGCTTGTGTGATGTATGTGTGTGTGTGTGTGTGGTGTGTGTGTGTGTGTGTTTCTTTTGATGGTTGGTGTGGGACGGAGGAGGGACGGAGTCGGAAAGGGGAAGGAAATTGATTGTGGATGGGGGTGGGGTGCGGAGTGGGTGGAGGAGGAGTTGTTGTTGTGAGCGAAGGTGTTGGACATTCCGTGATTTATTGTCCGCCAACCCCGCTATTCAAACATCCAGGCAGTATTGTCTCCAAGACGGGGGGTGAGGGTGGGGGCGAGAGGTGGTGTGTTGTGTGTGGTGTGTGTGGTGTGTGTGTGTGTGTGTTGGGGGGGGGGGGGGGTGAAGGTGGAGAAGGGGTATGGGGGTGGGGGTTGGTGTACGGCCATCTGGCTGTATGGGTTGTCTGGCATTTCCAAAAGAAAAGGCCAAGGGAATGCGTTCACACGTGTTTTTTTAGTTGTTTGTTTGTTTGTTTGTGCTCTTGGGCAGTTTTTACGACCTGTCGGTCGTCATTATTGACGGTAAAGACCGGGCTGGTAATAGGTAGGAAAGCGATATGAGAGAGAGAGGGGAGAGGAGAAGGAGGGGAGGAGAGAGAGAGGGAGAGATAGGGAGAGAAGGGAGAGACGAGAGGGGAGAGAGAGATAGGGAGAGAGAAGGGGGAGAGAGAGAGAGAGGGAGAGAGATAAGGGGGGGAGAGAGAGGGAAGAAAGGGAGAGAGAGAGAGAGAGAGAGAGAGAGAGAGAGAAGGGGGGGGGGGGGGGGCGCTGAGATTGAGACAGAGAGAAAGCCCTCTCCCCGGAGATAAACCTACGTATACCTCCCCCCCTTCACTTTCCACACACACACACACACACACACACACACACACACACACACAACACACTCACACACCACACACACACACACAACACCACACACACACACACACAACACACCACCACACACTTACTTTCTCTCTCCCCCCAAGGGGAAAAAGAAAAGTCCAGCAGAATTCCAGCATGCATTCCCTGTTGACGAACACGTGGGAGGCACGACTGAGCTGTGATATATCAGAGACACGATGGTCATTGGATTTCCTATGCATTGTGCTTTCTCACAGCTCCCTTTTCCCCCCCCCCCCACCCCCCCCCCCCTCCCACCCCCCCCCCCCCCCCCCCCCACCCCCCCCCCCCCCCCCCCCCCCATCCCATCCCTCCACCCCCACACCCCCCACACCCCGTCTTCCTCTTCTTCTCTCTTCTCTTCTCCTCCTTCTCCTTCCTCCTCCTATGCTCCTCATCCTCCTCCTCCGCCTTTCTCCACCCTCCTCCCCTCTCCTTCTCCTCCTTCTCCTCTCTTCTCTATTCTTCTTCTTCTTCTTTCTTCCTCCTTTCTCTCTCCTCCTCCTTCTTGGTTTTGTTTGTATCTCATCTTGTTTGTTTAGTGTAATCGTGACGGAAGAAAAACAACCGTGCATTCATTTTGTCGTGCGTGTCTATTCCGTGCGTGACAGCGACTCCCCGGTTCCTGAGGAAAAAACGAGCGAGCGAGCGAGCGAGGCGAGCGAGCGAGAGAGAGGAGAAGGACGGAGAGGAGAGAGAGGAGGAGAAAGAGAGAGAGGAGGAGAGAGAGAGAGAGAGAGAGAGAGAGAGAGAGAGGGGGGGGGGGGGGTGCGTGCGTCTTTCCCGTTCCTTCCTTACCACCCCCCCCCCCCCTTCCACCTGTCTTTTTTTTTTTTTCTGTACCGGGGAGTAGTACCTCCGTGACTTGTTATGGTTCTTTGTGTTTGAGGTCCACTCCATCCTGTCCTCCGTGACCCCTACATTCTTGTTTACTGTGGGGCCCTTTTTGATGTATTCCATGTCATGTGCCACTCACAGTGAAACATATTCTTTTCGACTGTTGGGACTTGCACGATGTGAGACATAAACACTTTTACAGCTGAGTCCATGAAAAACCCTGTCCAGAGATGTCCCACTGATGTGATCTTTGAGTTCTGAGAGAGAGATTAACATTTTTTTTTTTTGTTCAAATCTGATTTAAAAATTTTACGGAACGGAAGAAAGATTTTTAACGAAGTGTCTGGGTGTGTTTTTAGAAGATGTATTTTAAAGAGATGTGTGAAAGGTTTTTCTATTTTTTTTTTCTTTTCTTTTTTTTAATGACTTGTTAGTTGATTTTAACCTGGTGACAGCCCTGATATGGCCCTTTGCGGTCGGCTTGGCTATAAGCAACATTACCTTACCTAAGCTGTTTGTTGTGTGGCCGTTTTCTTTCGTTCTTTCTTTCTCTGTGGAGGTTGCTTTCGGGATATGTTGAGGTGTCTGAGAGTCATGTATCCGTTTATCTATCTATCTGTCTATCTATCTATCTATCTATCTATCTATCTATCTATCTATCTATCTATCTATCTATGTGAGAGAGAGAGAGAGAGAGAGAGAGATAAGGGGGGATGGTGTGTGTGTGTGTGTGTGTGTGTGTGTGTGTGTGTGTGTGTGTGCGCGCGCGCGCGCGTGCGTGCGCATGCAGAGAGTAAGATGGTAAGTTGGGCGTTAGGGGTGGGGGTGGGGGTAAGCGTGAGGCAGGTACATGTCATTCTTTTCTAGGCGATATTCACATTAGTATAGCATTCAGCATGTGGTATCAGTTTGTTATTTCTGTTTGTCCTGTGGCTGTTGAATTATATCCCCACCTCCCACTTCTCTTCTCTCCCCCCCCCCTTCTCCCTGTCTAGAGTTGAATGTTTGTGTTTTTGTTGGCCTTCGTTACCGAAATTGGGTGCTGGAAGTATCAGTTTGAAGCATGAAGATGACGATGGATCATGAGGTCGTCGTCGTCATGCCTTTGATGGCGATCTGCTGGACAAGGACGTGGATGGTTTTTGTGATCAGAGTGTCATTCTGTAGGGACGTCAGAAGTGCTTTACTACAACAGTGTGTGAACATGAAACGCTGGGACCGTTCCAGTAAGCTGGGAACTTTGGAAATATATTGCTACTGCGCCAAGATGCCTCGACACTTTGAAAATACTGTACCGTGCCGGTAAATTGATGAATTTTGAAATGCTTTACTCCACCAGCAAACTAATAAACTTTGAATGCTTTACCGTATCAGTGAACTGATGAATTTTTAAATGCTTACCGTACCAGTAAAGTGATGAATTTTAAAATGCTTTACCCTACCAGTTAACAGATAAAAACTTTGAAATACTTTACCCTTGACAGTAAACTGAAACACTTTGAAAGAGTTATCTCTACACCGACAACCATATTCGTCTTTGAACTACTCTACCGTACGAGTAAACTGACGAGCTTTGCAACGCGTCACCACACCGAAGAACGTGTACACTTGTGATGCTTTACCATACCAGTAAACCGATATAACCTTTGAAACTGTATCCTGCACGCTGACAAGCCCTGCAAGCGTTGAAGGTCTTAACAGTGCCAGAAAACTGATGAACTTTGCAGAACGGCACCCACACCGATGAACATACGGACTTTGTAATGCTTTACCATTTCAGTGAACTGTTGAAACTGAAATTTATTTGTACGCTGACCAAAACACACACACACACACACACACACACACACACACACACACACACACACACACACACACACACACACACACAGACCCAACAACCTTTGAAACAGACCATTCTACCAGTAAACTGATGCATTTTGGGATACGTTTTTTTTTTCTTCCACAGTCCACTGTACCAGTAATCGGATGTATTTTACAATGCGTTCTTCCACACCCATCAACATGTCAACCTTGTAATGCTCATCACCCACACTGGTAAAGCTAAAACTAAAAAAAAAAAAAAGAAAAAGAAAAGTAAGTGATCTTTGATGACCAGTGGCTTCGAGAGAGAGCATCGGTCCAGTCAGTGCTTTTTCACAGAGCAAATGGAGAAGGTTCAATTTAGAGGTGCGTCTCGTCACGCCTTATTGCCCGCCGGCCGGCCGGCCGGGCCCGGAACCAGCGTTGTTGATTCGTTCATGCTTCAGTGCAGCCGCCGTCCCGTTCCCCTGCCGAGCCCTCGACACACGCCAAGCGTAACGGGTCGTCGTTAGGGTCCGTCGGGTCGCTGACGGGGAGACTGGTCCATATACACAACACCGCATCATCATTAGGTGTGTTGAGACGAATTTAAAAAAAAAAAAAAAAAAAAAAAAAAAAGGAATTTTAAAGTCAGTGCGCGCCGGGGAACATGGACAGACACATTGACAAGACAAAACGCGACGCGTTTCGACCTCTTAGGCAAGAGAAATAACGTGTTCAGGACGGTGGGAACTCCAGAACGAGCAAATCACGTATCTTCTCGCCTTGTAGCGCGAGATGGGTGTTGGAACGAACAGGAAGCCGTTGGGGAAAGAGACGAGGCGAGTTGAAATAGTAATGATGATGATGATAGTGATAAGAATGATGATAGCAATAATGATAATAATGACAGTTATAATGAGGATGACAGAAATATTGAAGAAAATGTTGTTGTTGTTGTTGTACCCTGGCTAAAAGACTCCAAGGATCACCCGAACAGCCGAAGTACTTGAACACTGTGGTACAAATACATCAGCCGGGGATGAGAACACGACGTGTGTGACCGTTTTTGATTACCCCGCCACGTGGGCAGCCACACTCCGACTTGGGGGGGATTTTGGAGACTGATAATGTCATGCTAGGAGCTTGTCACGACTGAAGACAACCCCCGCATAATTATGCAGAGCATAACAACAGCATGTTGATGTAGCCTTGGTGTTGTAGCCTCTGTCAGTTCGTTAGACACAGCCTTAAGCCAAGGCGGATTGAACGAAATGGTTAAGCAGAGGATTACTAGCACTTCTGGTAAAGAAACACCCGAGGGTGCTGGGGAGGACCCAGAGAAGCACTGTCTTCACTGCCTTTAGAGCAGTCCTGTACCACCCTTGGAGCCTGCGCTGTGTTGACGATGGGTACAGGCACGCGCAGGACACTCCATTAAGATATCAAGGGACATAACTGCTCCAGAACAGAGGTAAATCAGACTACAGGATGCAACTCATAACAGCCTTAAAGTAGCGTCCCCATGGGTGTACCAGCCCGTATTTCATGACTGCAGAGCCCACCGGCGAAAAAAACACACCCTCCAGCTGTCGAGCACACCCCACAGACCCAACCACCCCTGCCCACGGACAGATGAAGACAGTGCCACTCCAGACACAGCCAGCTTTCGCCATACGGTCTTATGTGCCCTCAAGAGAGAATCCAAAGTTGTAGTCTTTCCCACTGTCAACAGGACTTTCCCTGTGGTCAGTGGGTCTTTCCTCACCGTCACTGGACCTTTCTCCAGGGTCAGCCTAGTTAAGGCAAAGAAGAAAAAGAAACACCCGAAGGTGCTGGGGAGGACCCAGAGAAGCACTGTCTTCACTGCCTTTAGAGCAGTCCTGTACCACCTTGGGGTGTTCCAGCCCGTATTTCATGACTGCAGAGCCCACCGGCGAAAAAAAAACACCACTCCAGCTGTCGAGCACACCCCACAGACCAACCACCCCTGCCCACGGACAGATGAAGACAGTGCCACTCCAGAGACACAGCCAAGCTTTCGCCATACGGTCTTATGTGCCCTCAAGAGAGAATCCAAAGTTGTAGTCTTTCCCACTGTCAACAGGACTTCCCTGTGGTCAGTGGGTCTTTCCTCACCGTCACTGGACCTTTCTCCAGGGTCAGCCTAGTTAAGGCAAAGAAGAAAAAGAAAAACCCGAGGGTGCTGGGAGGACCCAGAGAAGCACTGTCTTCACCTGCCTTTAGAGCAGTCCTGTACCACCCTTGGAGGCCTGCGCTGTGTTGACGATGGGTACAGGCACGCGCAGGACGCTCCATTAAGATATCAAGGGACATAACCGCTCCAGAACAGAGGTAAATCAGACTACAGGATGAGAGGGGGGGGGTATGCCGCCAGTAGTGATTCGGTCGAACAGCGAGAGTGAGAGAGATGGGGGGAACGGCAGCGGACTGTTTCTTACCCTTCCCCCTGTGTTTTGGGGGGGGGGGGGGGGGGGGGGGGGGGGGGGGGGGGGGGGGGGGGGGGGGGGGGAGTAACCATAGGGAAAAGTTAGTGTCGTGAATTTTATAGACAGCGAAGTGAATAGTCATAGAAATGGCATTGTCGGGAGAAAAACAAAAACAAACGAGACAAACAAAAGCACCCACCAACCAGCCAATCAGCCAGCCAGCCCAACCAGCTGGCCAGCTAGCCAACCAACCAACCAAACCATCCAACCGGCCAACTAACCAACCAACCAACCGACCAGCTAACTAGCCAACCAATCAACCAACCAAACAACCAACCAACCGGCCATCCATCCATCCAGCCAACCAATCAGCCAGCCAACCAATCAACCAACCAACTGGCTAATCAACCAACCAACCGACCAACCGGTCAACCTACCAACCAATCAACCATCCAACCAACCAACTAACCAACCAGCCAGCCAGCCAACCAACCAGCCAGCCAGCCAGCCAGCCAACCAAACCAGCCAACACCCCCCTTTCCCCCCGATGTACGTCAAACAAGAGACGGTCGTTCGTCTGCACGGACGACCTAAACGTACCTCGCTCCAGTTTCTTCTTGAGCTAAGTTCAGCAGAGATTATGAACTTGGGATGAGCTAATCAGTCAACAAATTAACGAAAGATCAAACATGGCACGTGCTGTCAGGAGTGGGATGAGCTGATCAGTCAACACAAATTAACGAAAGATCAAACGTGGAACGTGCTTTCAGATAATCATTATCGTGTTTTTTTGTTTGTTTGTTTGTTGTTTTTTTAAGGAAAAACTGACGACCGTGACGCTGTGTGTATTTAGACTTTAATTAAAGCAACCCTAAAACAAACAGAGGCCAAATCCAGTCCTGTGCTGTCTGCCTGCCTCCCCCTATATTACTTATATACATATTACAGTCTGTTCGCGTGATGATTCGTTGTCCTTTCTCCTTAGGAGCTATCTGCATATTGCGTCCCTTATGTTTCTCTTTCAAGCTTATGATTACGACGGGCGAACATGTCATCGGAGGGTAACGAGACACTAATTGGCTGTATGTTCCAGTGTGTGTGTTGGGGGGGGGGGGGGGGGGGGGGGGGGGGGGGGGGGGAATGGGGCTTTTTTCGCTCCATGTGTGTGTGAGCAGCGCAGAAGGGGGATGGACTGGACTGAGCCAGTTGGTCAGTAAAACAATGGGCAGTGTTGGGATGGTGTCCAGCTGGTAGGAGGACATGTTCAGCTGACCAGACAAATCTCGTTGTCTGTGATGTTAGTTTTATAGCGTTCTCCCTGGCCAGGGGGTTATGGTCAGCGCGAGCGGTTGTGGACGAATTTGGGGGGGGGGGGGGGGGGGGGGGGATTTGTGTGGTGTATGCTGTGTCTACATGGTATGTGTGGGTTTGTCGGGGAAATGGGGGGGGGGGGGGGGGGGGGGGGTGTGTGTGTGGAGGGTGGGTGGGGGTGGGGGGATTTAGGCAGCGTCTGTAGGGCAGGTCAGGACTTGGCCAGTGGTGTTTGTGCTTGTTCCTTATGTGTACCGGGCGTGGGACCAGTGAAGGACAGCTTTGGACCTTGAAGGACTTAGATCGGCATCTGCGACGGCGAATGCAACACGCAGACATAATTAC
>JADBJO010009227.1:56956-64456 GCA_016801955.1 Conus betulinus
TGCACATTTAAAGTCTAGAATTTCCCAAGAGACCGCGACACAGACAGCCAGAAACAGCCAACTTGTTAGATGGTCTGAGTGAAGGCTGACAACAGCGGGACTTCGTGGCGCAACGGTAGCGCGTCTGACTCCAGATCAGAAGGTTGCGTGTTCGAATCACGTCGGGGTCACAAAGGTTTTTTTTTTTTTTTTTTTTTTTTTTTAATTGTCTAGGTTTGTTTGTTTTACTCGTGTTGTTGTTGATGGTGGTGTGGTGGTGTTTCTTTGGTAATGGCTTGCCTGCCATCTCTGCATTTTTCTATACTTACATGTAGACAGTTCTGGAGTATCATCTAATTTTCCAGAGTAGTAGTAATAGAAGATAGGTGTTGCTGTTTTTTTGTTGTTGTAGATGTCGTTGTTGTAGTCGAAGCCTTAGCAGGTTTATTTTTATGTAGCTTCTCACAATTTTTTGAGAGAGAGAGAGAGAGAGAGAGAGAGAGAGAGAGAGAGAGAGAGAAACAAAGAGAGAGAGACAAAGAGAGAGAGAGAGAGGGGAGAGAGAAGCTAGACAGACAGACAGACAGACAGACAGACAGAGGGGGGTGGGTGGAGACAAGCAGACAGACAGGCAGGCAGAGACAAAGAAAGACAGAGACAGAGACAGACAACCAGTCCACTGAACGACTGATGATCTGACCAAAGATAGTATGCCTTACATTAGGCGTACTATCTTTGATCTGACTGACCAAAGGGTTCATTGATTCATTGATTGACTGATTGTCTGACACGTCGGGAGAGTGGGTTTTTGAGTGATTGAAAGCGTATCGTTGTCAGACTAATGGACTGGCCTGCTTAACTGATGAATGAATTGATTAAGTGTATGTTTAACCACAGAACCGGTTGGTGATAGATTGATTATTTGATTGATCAACTGCAATTTTTCTTGGGTCCATTAAACTTTTTCATGATTGAATATTGAATTTAGCTTGTACAATGATGCAACAAAAAAAAAAAAAAAAAAAAAAAAAAAAAAAAAAAAAAAAAAAAATGATTACCCACAGATTAAAAAAAAAAAACTATGATGACTGAGTATATGCATTCTATCATAATTATTGTGTAATTTTCGTGCGGAAATCTGCACATTTAAAGTCTAGAATGTCCCAAGAGACAGCAACACAGACAGCCAGAAACAGCCAACTTGTTAGATGGTCTGAGTGAAGGCTGACAACAGCGGGACTTCGTGGCGCAACGGTAGCGCGTCTGACTCCAGATCAGAAGGTTGCGTGTTCGAATCACGTCGGGGTCACAATTTTTTTTTCTCTCCTAAAATTGTGTATTGTTTGTTTGTTTGTTTTACTCGTGTTGTTGTGGTGTTTCTTTGGTGATGGCTTGCCTGCCATATCTGCATTTTCAATACTTACCTGTGGATAGTTTTGGATTATTATCTAATTTTCCATATAGTAGTAGTAGTAGTAGTAGTAGTAGTAGGTGTAGTGTTGTTGTTGTAGATGTAGTCGTAATCGAAGTCGTAGCGAGAGAGAGAGAGAGAGGGGGGGGGGGGGCGGGGAGGAGGGCGGGGAGACAAACAGGCAGGCAGGCAGGCAGAGACAAAGAAGACAGAGACAGAGACAGACGACCAGTCCACTGAGCGACTGATGATCTGACTGACCAAAGGGTTCATTGATTAATAGATTGATTGATCGTCTGATTGATCGGGAGACTGTTTTTTGAGTGATTGAAAGCATATTGTTGTCAGACTAATGGACTGGCTGCTTAACTGACAAAGGAATTGATTAAGTGTATGTTTAACGAATGAACGGATGGTTGACTGATTGATTGATTAATTGATCAACTGGTTCATTTTTCTTGGGTCCAAAATAATTTTTTCATGATTGAAGATAGATATTAGTTTGTAAAATGATAACATTAATTCTTTGGAAAAAAAAAAAATGATGATCCACAGATTAAAAAAAAAAAACAACTATGATGGCTGACTATATGCAATTTATCATAATTATTGTGTAATTTTCTGGACAAATGATCGGGTACACTGCACATTTAAAGTCTAGAATTTCCCAAGAGACAGCGACACAGACAGCCAGAAACAGCCAACTTGTTAGATGGTCTGAGTGAAGGCTGACAACAGCGGGACTTCGTGGCGCAACGGTAGCGCGTCTGACTCCAGATCAGAAGGTTGCGTGTTCGAATCACGTCGGGGTCACAAAGTCACAAAGTTTTTTTTTTTTTTTTTTTTTTTTTTTTTTTAATTGTCTAGGTTTGTTTGTTTACTCTCGTGTTGTTGTTGATGGTGGTGGTGGTGGTGTTTCTTTGGTAATGGCTTGCCTGCCATCTCTGCATTTTCTATACTTACATGTAGACAGTTCTGGAGTATCATCTAATTTTCCAGAGTAGTAGTAATAGAAGATAGGTGTTGCTGTTTTTGTTGTTGTAGATGTCGTTGTTGTAGTCGAAGCCTTAGCAGGTTTATTTTTATGTCGCTTCTCACAATTTTTTGAGAGAGAGAGAGAGAGAGAGAGAGAGAGAGAGAGAGAGAGAGAGAGAGAGAGAGAGAGAGAGAGAGAGAGAGAGAGAGAGAGAGAGAGAGAGAGAGGAGAGAGAGAGAGACAGACAGACAGAGACAGAGAGAGACAGACAGGGGGTGGGTGGAGACAAGCAGACAGACAGGCAGGCAGAGACAAAGAAAGACAGAGACAGAGACAGACAACCAGTCCACTGAACGACTGATGATCTGACCAAAGATAGTATGCCTTACATTAGGCGTACTATCTTTGATCTGACTGACCAAAGGGTTCATTGATTCATTGATTGACTGATTGTCTGACACGTCGGGAGATTGGGTTTTTGAGTGATTGAAAGCGTATCGTTGTCAGACTAATGGACTGGCTGCTTAACTGACCAATGAATTGATTAAGTGTATGTTTAACCACTGAACCGGTTGGTTGATAGATTGATTATTTTAATTGATCAACTGCAATTTTTCTTGGGTCCATTAAGCTTTTTCATGATTGAATATTGAATTTAGCTTGTACAAATGCAACATGCAACAATTCTTAAAAAAAAAAAAAAAAAAAAAAAAAAAAAAAAAAAACATGATTATCCACAGATTAAAAAAAAAACTATGATGACTGAGTATATGCATTCTATCATAATTATTGTGTAATTTTCGTGCGGAAATCTGCACATTTAAAGTCTAGAATGTCCCAAGAGACAGCAACACAGACAGCCAGAAACAGCCAACTTGTTAGATGGTCTGAGTGAAGGCTGACAACAGCGGGACTTCGTGGCGCAACGGTAGCGCGTCTGACTCCAGATCAGAAGGTTGCGTGTTCGAATCACGTCGGGGTCACAATTTTTTTTTTTTCTCCTAAAATTGTGTAGTGTTTGTTTGTTTGTTTTACTCGTGTTGTTGTTGGTGTTTCTTTGGTGATGGCTTGCCTGCCATATCTGCATTTTCAATACTTACCTGTGGATAGTTTTGGATTATTATCTAATTTTCCATAGTAGTAGTAGTAGTAGTAGTAGTAGTGTTGTTTGTTGTTGTAGATGTAGTCGTAATCGAAGTCGTAGCGAGAGAGAGAGAGAGGGGGGGGGGGGGGGGGGCGGGGAGGAGGGCGGGGAGACAAACAGGCAGGCAGGCAGAGACAAAGAAAACAGAGACAGAGACAGACGACGACCAGTCCACTGAGCGAGCGACTGATGATCTGACTGACCAAAGGGTTCATTGATTAATTGATTGATTGATCGTCTGATTGATCGGGAGACTGTTTTTTGAGTGATTGAAAGCATATTTTTGTCAGACTAATGGACTGGCTGCTTAACTGACAAAGGAATTGATTAAGTGTATGTTTAACGAATGAACGGATGGTTGACTGATTGATTGATTAATTGATCAACTGGTTCATTTTTCTTGGGTCCAAAAATGTTTTTTCATGATTGAAGATAGATATTTAGTTTGTAAAATGATAACATTAATTCTTTGAAAAAAAAAAAAAATGATGATCCACAGATTAAAAAAAAAAAACTATGATGGCTGACTATATGCAATTTATCATAATATTGTGTAATTTTCATGGACAAATGATCGGGTACACTGCACATTTAAAGTCTAGAATGTCCCAAGAGACAGCGACACAGACAGCCAGAAAACAGCCAACTTGTTAGATGGTCTGAGTGAAGGCTGACAACAGCGGGACTTCGTGGCGCAACGGTAGCGCGTCTGACTCCAGATCAGAAGGTTGCGTGTTCGAATCACGTCGGGGTCACACAATTTTTTTTTTTTTTTTTTTTTTTTGTTTTTTTTTAATTGTCTAGGTTTGTTTGTTTTACTCGTGTTGTTGTTGATGGTGGTGGTGGTGGTGTTTCTTTGGTAATGGCTTGCCTGCCATCTCTGCATTTTCTATACTTACATGTAGACAGTTCTGGAGTATCATCTAATTTTCCAGAGTAGTAGTAATAGAAGATAGGTGTTGCTGTTTTTGTTGTTGTGGATGTCGTTGTTGTAGTCGAAGCCTTAGCAGTTTTTTTTTTTTTATCGCTTTACACAATTTTTGAGAGAGAGAGAGAGAGAGAGAGAGAGAGAGAGAGAAAGAGAGAGAGAGAGAGAGAGAGAGAGATTTTTCATGTCTCCTCCCACAATGGGTCATACAAGAGACAGACAGAGGCAGAGACAAAAAAAGACAGAGACAGAGGAAGACAACCAGTCCACACTGAACGACTGATGAGAGACAAAGAAGTACAGATTAGGCGTAAGACTTGATCTGACTGACCAAACATGTATTGATTCAATGATTATGATTTGTAACGTCGGGAGATTGGATAAAATGAGTGAAAAAAGTATCGTATCGTCTGTCAGACTCTCTCTCTCTCTGCTCTAACTGACGAATGAATTGATTAAGTGTGTGTGTGTGTGTGTGTGTGTTGGTTGATGATTGTGTATTTGTGATCAACTGTGTTTTGTGTGTGTCCATTAAACTTTGTCTTTCTGTCTAGCTTGTACAATGTGTCTAATCAATTCTTTCTGTCTGTGTCTCTTTCCGTCTGTCTGATGACTGAGTATATGCATTCTCCATAATTGTGTCCATTTTCGTGCGGAAATCTGCACATTTAAAGTGTAGAATGTCCCTCTCTCTCTCTCTCCAACTTGTTAGATGGTCTGAGTCAACAGCGGGACTTCGTGGCGCCAACGGTAGCGCGTCTCTCCAGATCAGAAGCTTGCGTGTTCGAATCACGTCGGGGTCTTTTTTTTTCTCTCTCTAAACTGTCTCTGTTTTTTACTCGTCTCTCTCTGTTTCTTGGTATGGCTTGCCTGCCATATATGCTTGTCAAATCTTACCTCTCTCTTTGGATATCTCTCTATTCAATCTGCCCCTCTCTCTCTAGGATAGTTTGGATTATTCTCTAGTAGTAGTAGTAGTAGTAGTAGGTGTTGTTGTAGTGTAGATGTAGTCCATATCGTAGCCGTAGCGAGATGATCTCTCTTTTTTTTCCCTCAGGAACGGAGACCACAAACAACATGACCAGTCCACTGACCGACTGAAGATCTGACTGAGACAGAGACAGATAATTGATTATAGTAGACTGAAAGATCGTCTGACTGACCAAACGGTTGATTGATTAATAGATTGATTGATCGGGAGATCGGGGGTTTTTGAGTGATTGAAAGCATGCCGTTGTCAGACTAATAGACTGGCTGCGTAACTGACTAATAGGTTGATTAAGTGTATGTTTAAACCCATGATCGGTTGATTGATTGATTGATTAATCAATTGATCGACTGATAATTTTTTCTTGGGTCCAATAAGTTTTTTCATGACTGAAGGTTGAATTTAGTTTGAACAATGATAACAATAATTCTTTAAAAAGAAAATAATGATGACACACAGATTTTAAAAAAATCTATGATGGCCGAGTATTACGATTTCTATCATAATAATTGTGTCATTTTCGTGCGCAAGTCTGCACATTTAAAGTCTAGAATGTCCCAAGAGACAGCGGACACACACAGCCAGAAACAGCCAACTTGTTAGATGGTCTGAGTGAAGGCTGACAACAGCGGGACTTCGTGGCGCAACGGTAGCGCGTCTGACTCCAGATCAGAAGGTTGCGTGTTCGAATCACGTCGGTGTCAGACTTTTTTTGTGTGTGTGTTTTTTTTTTTTTCTTAAAAAGAATTGTGTAGGTTTGTTTGTTTATTTTACTCGTGTTGTTGTTGTTGTTTCTTTGGTAATTGCGCACCTGCCATATCTGCATTTTCAATACTTACCTGTGGATAGTTCTGGATTATTATCTGATTTTCCATAGTAGTAGTAGTAGTAGTAGTAGTAGTAGTAGTAGTAGTGTATGGATTTTCTATGGCGCAATTCTTGGGGTCAATTTGCTGCGCTCAACACACACTCAAACACTCGCACTGACATGTGTTTACACACACACATACGCACGCGCGCACACACACACACACACACACACACACACACACACACACACACACACACAGAGGCGCACTAGTATAGTAGTAGTAGTAGTAGTAGTAGTAGTAGTAGTAGTAGTAGTAGTAGGTGTTGTTGTTGTAGATGTAGTCGTAGTCGAAGTTGTAGCGAGAGAGAGAGAGAGAGAGAGAGAGAGAGAGAGAGAGAGAGAGAGAGAGAGAGAGAGACAGAGAGAGAGAGTGTGTTGGTGGAGGGGGGGGGGGGGTGCAAACAACAGGCAGGCAGGCAGAGACAAAAGAAAGACAGAGACAGACGACCAGTCCACTGAGCGACTCATGATCTGACTGACCAAAAGGTTCATTGATCAATAGATTGATTGATCGATCGTGTGATTGATCGGGAGACTGTTTTGTTGAGTGATTGAAAGCATATTGTTGTCAGACTAATGGACTGGCTGCTTAACTGACAAAGGAATTGATTAAGTGTATGTTTAACGAATGAACGGATGGGTGACTGATTGATGATTAATTGATCAACTGGTTCATTTTTTCTTGGGTCCAAAAATGTTTTTCATGATTGAAGATAGAATTTAGTTTGTAAAATGATAACATTTAATTCTTTGAAAAAAAGGAACATGATGACCCACAGATAAAAAAAAAAATTATGATGGCTGAGTATCATGCACTTTATCATAACTATTGTGTAATTTTCGTGGTCAAATTATCGGGAACACTGCACATTTAAAGTCTAGAATGTCCTAAGAGACAGCGACACAGACAGCCAGAAACACAGCCAACTTGTTAGATGGTCTGAGTGAAGGCTGACAACAGCGGGACTTCGTGGCGCAACGGTAGCGTGTATGACTCCAGATTAGAAGGTTGCGTGTTCGAATGACGTCTGGGTCACAAGTGTTGTTGTTGTTTTTTTTTTTACCCGAAAATTGTGTAGGTTTGTTTGTTTGTTTGTTTTAGTCGTGTGTTGTTGGTTTTTTGGGTTTTTTCGTTTGTTTGTTTGTTTGTTCGTTTGTTTGTTTTTGTCATTGCGCACCTGCCAAATCTGTATTTTCAATACT
>JADBJO010009227.1:69456-71956 GCA_016801955.1 Conus betulinus
ATCTTTCGATACGTTTTTTTTTTCTACTGTGTTTTCTTATCTGTAAATACGTTCCCCTACCTGTTATATAATTTTCTGTACCTTATACAACGGTTCTTATGTAATGGATTTACCATGTTTCACTAGCTTTAACTGTGTTTCTCAACCCTGTACTATTCTTCTCTCCCTTTTACTATATTTCCCAACATTTTCATATATTTTCTAACATTTACTGTATTTCCCATCCGTTTACCTTTATCTCTACATAATTATTGCAACATTTCTTTGTGTTGCAGACTTTGACCAATATTCATTCGATTCCAGTTCTCTTAAGGCCATTCTTTAGTTCTTTGGGGCTTTTTTTTTTTTTTTTCCCTACGTTCCCCTTCCTTTTACTATGCTTCACTACATTTGACTGTGTTGCTCTCCCTTTACTACGTTTCCCTTGCTTCAGATATGTTACTTCCCTTTTACACCTTTCACTACCTTCGGGTTTACATTTCTCGACATTTCTCCACGTGTCTAGACCTTTACAACGTTTCCTATTTTCAGATTTTCTTTTATTGCGCTTCCCTACATTTTCACATCTTTCACAATCTTCCACCACGTTTTCTTACATTAGACACCATTTTTTTCCTATTATATTTCTACATTTCTCGGCCTTTTTTTAACTGTCTTTGGTTTCCACTTTTTTTTTTAAATTTTACGATTCCTATCTGTTACGATTTTCGCTTATTTTTACTTCATTTCCCCATCCTTTACAACGTGTCGGTACCTTGAACTTTATTTGTCTACGTTTCCATATCGTTCCCTACCTTTCATTACGTTTACGTATTGTTCCCTACCTTTTCATTATGTTTCCGTACCTTTCATTGTAATTCGCGACCTTTTAAAAGGTTACCCTATCTTTTACTATGTTTCCTTATGTCATACTATGCTTCTCTCTCTCTTTTGTTACTCCTCTTGCTTTCTTGCCACTTGTATTTCCCTTTTGCTACATTTCCCTCCTTTTTGCTACGATTTACCAAGCCTAAGTATTATAGGCAACGTTCCTTATTTGAATTGGTCGTGTTGATATCTTCATGTTTTGCTGAAGACGTCCAACATTTCTCATTGTTTTTTTATACGAGGCATTTAGGTTAGAGAAATAGCCGTCTCATTAGATTTATCACACATTAATAGTACTCTTTATTTCCTATCTCGCGATTGTTGCATGTCTTGATTTGTTTAGCTTTCTGCATTTTTGTACTTTTGCATAATATTCAAGACACCCCTTCATTAGCAGTCAAGGCCTATTAGTGCATAAACCATCCGAAAACGAATCCTTGTTTTTTGCCACGTTTCCTCACCATTTACTTTTCCCCACCATCTGCTTATCTTTCTCCTATTTTCTGTTTACTCTATCCTTACAGCCATCCACCGTGGCTCTTCTGTCTCTTTTATACTGCTCATACGTCCAATGTTTCATAGCGTTTCTCTCATTTACTCTCCTTATTTCATCGTGGGAGCAAGAGTGACCCCCCTCGTTTGTGACAGATTTTACTTGTCTAGGCGAATCCTGAGAACCGGAGCAAGGAAGAAGACATTACTTGAAAATCGGCCATGTAAAAGTCAAATCCCACTTGAATGCAACGCTCAAGAGGAGCCTTTTGTTCACATCTTCAGTTGTTAAGTTTTATTGTGTTGGTAAAAAAAAAAAAAAAAAAAAAAAAAAAACCCCATGGGATATGGAAACACACAATCTAACGATTATTGTCATTCATTTCCAGGTTTGCGTATCCAGCCTTTTTGAAACGTACCTTCAAATAAACATTTCATTCCAGATCTCAGACATCAGGCAGCCTTCGTTCTTATCAGCTCCACGGGTCTAAAAGTAAACACACACACACACACACACACACACACACACACACACACACACACACACACACACACACACACACACACAACAAAAAAAAAAAAAGACGTCCTTCGTTTTGCTTGGAGAACGGCGATGGCATCCTGGAACTGAAGGATTATCTAAACCCCCCCCCCCCCCCCCCCCCCCCCCCCCCACACACACACACACACACACCCCTGTTCAGTAAAGGTAACCCGTCTACGACTGCAACAGTTACAGTTTCAGTTTTCATCAAGGGGGTGTCACTAGGTGCGGACTGGTCCATGTGCGCTATACCACATCCTGCTAAGTTTGGAGAGCACTCCGCAAACGATTCCAAGCTGATGATAAATGAAGTAATGACCAAGTTGAGAAATTGAAGAAGAGGGTCTCGTGGCTACGACGTTGTAGATGTCTGACCTACGCATTAGCCCGAAGCGCTAGGCAGAGCTTGGTACCTTCCTGACATTGGTCGTGCCATTATTACCACGGTATGTGTGTGTGGTGTGTGTGTGTGTGTGTGTGTGTGTGTGTGTGTGTGTGTGTGTGTGTGTGTGTGTGTGTGTGTGGTAAGTTACACGTGTGTGTATATGGGGAGATTGAGGGGGAGCACGGGCCCACCTGTGTATGCCAATGTATGCG
>JADBJO010009227.1:76956-79456 GCA_016801955.1 Conus betulinus
ACAGCATGATACAATTGTCCTTTGCATGATTACTTCCTCTCCCTCGTTTCTCTCCTTTTTCCTCCCACTTCATTCGTGTGCGTGTGTGTGTGTGTGTGTTGTGTGTGTGTGTGTGTGTGTGTGTGTGTGTGCATGTGTGTGTGCGTGCGTGCGTGCGCGCGCGCGTGTGTGTGTTGTGTGTTGAGTGGTGTGGTGGTGTGTGTGTGTGGTGTGTGTGTGTGTGGTGTGTGTGTGTGTGTGTGTCAGCGTGGATTTTGTTTTTGTGTTTTTGTGTTTTTCCCTATTGTAAATTTTCTGAACATCCTCAAAGATAGTTTGTATTGGTTGAAACTGAAGATCAGCAGTCAAAAATCATTTGTGTGTATCATACTCAGGTTTCCTTTCTTTTGTCTGGTTTTTTTTCTGTCTTCTTTCGTGTGTTTCAGCCAGCATTGTGCATTGTGTGTTTTAGCAACTCGCATTCTGACTTTCTTTGTTTTATTCTTCGTTCCTTCCTTCTGGATTTTACCCTTTATTTTCTCCATTTTTCAAGAACAAAAGATATTGCAACATGATGTACGATTCTGTGTTTTGGCGTGGATTCGGACGTGGTGGTGGTGGATTTCGGGACGCCGGGGGGGGGGGGGGGGGGGGGGGGGGGGGTTGGGGGTTGGAGGGAGGCGAAGTGAGGGGGGGAGGGGTTTGCGACTTAACCCTTTACTTTCTGCCCAAAAGTGAAAGTGTGTTTGGAAAGAGTCAGTACACACAACATCAATACATACCATGAACAAGCGCAAGATATTTTGTATCATACGCATACACACTAAAACTGTCAAAGCAAACTGTCCCCATCAGTAATAAAAACACCAGTTTTTGTTTTGTTTTGTTTTGTTTTTGTTTGTTTTTGTTTTGTTTTTGTTTTTTGGCGTCATGGTCGGCGAATGTTCAATGAAGAGAAAGAAAGAGGTAGTGGGAATAGCTTGGAGGATGGTGGCCCCACTAAGAGAGAGAGAGAGAGGAGAGAGAGAGGAGAGACGAGAGAGAGAGAGAGGAGAGGGAGAGGGAGAGAGAGAGAGACGAGGAGAGAGAGAGAGAGAGAGAGAGAGAGAGAGAGAGAGAGGAGAGGAGGAGGACAGACCGACAGACAGAGACAGAAGGACGGAGGAAAAAATGTAGGAAATAATGGAGGTTGGAGGATCCACATTTTAAAAAAAAAATGTGTATTTCATTCGCGGGTTTTCAAAAAACAATTTTTAGTTTCATACGTCGACAGAAAGGAAGAGAAGGAGAGGGGTTTTTAAAGAGAGGGATGAGGAAAGAAGATTGAGAGAGAGAGAGAGAGAGAGAGAAGAGAGAGAGAGAGAGAGAGGTGTGTGTGTGTGTGTGTGTGGTGTGTGTGTGTGTGTGTGTAAGAGGGGTACAAAGGCCTGAACTCTGGCGTTTTCCTTCACGCTCATTAAAATCTGATCTGTTCTGTATCATATAATACTTTTGTCACAAGTGTTGCGTAATTTCTGATTTCTCGAAAGATCAGCTGTGTAACAACTGTCTGAGGGAGTGATAATTAAAGGACTTGATTGATACTCTCTTACTCGACCCACCTGGATTTCAAACAGTGTCCTGGTTAGTTTACTTCCTGGTTATATTACTTCCTGGTTAGTTTTTGTCTTCCGTTTCCAAAAGAGTTTCTTACATGTTTTTTTTTTTATGTCAGAGAGAAAGAACTTGGCGAAGAGGACTGATCAAAAGGAAAGTGATGCAATATTTGTTCTGATCATGCCCACCCCTTCGTTAGGGTTAGCTTTCACACCCTTTCACCATCGCGCTAAGCCCTCCCGCCCTTCCCTACCACCCCCGCCCCTTACCCTTCCCCCTTTTTCTCTCTCTCTCTCTCTCTAGCTCTATTCTCTCTCCTCTTATCTCTCCTGTTTTCTCTGTCCCTCTCTCTCTCTCTCTCCTCTCTCTCTCTCGCTCTCTCTCTCTCTCTCTATCTATCTTCCTCCTACGCCCCCTTTCTTTTTATTTGTCCTCCCCCTTCTCTCTCTGTCTCCCTCTCTGCTCTGTCTCTGTCTCTCTCTCTGTCTCTCTCTCTGTGTCTCTCTCTTCTCTCTCTCTCTCTCTCTCTCTCTCTCTCTCTCTCTCTCTTTCTCCACTTTCTTTCTCTCTCTGCCTCTCTCGCTCTTCTACCTTCCTTCTATTTCCTGTCTCTCGCTTTGTCCTACCAATTCTCTCTCTCTCTCTCTCTCTCTCTCTCTCTCTCTCTCTCTCTCTCTCTCTCTCTCTCTCTCTCTCTCTGTCGTCATCAATCTCTATCTCTATCTCTCTTTCTCTGCATCATCCCAACCCCATCTCTCTGTCTCTGGCCTCCGCCTCCTCCCTCTCCTCCTCCCCCCCCCCCCTTCTCTCTCTCTTCCTTCTACCCCTCTCCCTCTCTTTGTCCTCCCTATTCTCTCTCTCTCTCTCTCTCAGCTCTCTCTCTCTCTCTTAGGATTCCACTCTTTTTCTCCCTCTCCCTCCCTCC
>JADBJO010009228.1:0-20000 GCA_016801955.1 Conus betulinus
ATAAGCAACACATATCAAGGCATTTAGATTGCCAAATGCATATCTTCCAGTACACATGCTAATGACACTAGCAATTTCTAGCCAAACTTGATGCAAACACACACACGCACACACTGCAGACCCCTCAACTCATCAAGACTTGACCGTCACCCAGCTCAGCCCAATGACCCAGACTGACCACCCCTGTCTTCCAGTAAATGCTGCGTGTCTCTTTAAAGGCCATGCAGAGGGCAAAGGCCCCGCCCCAGAAGAGGCATGCAGGGAAGGTGGAGCGCAGGCTGACTGGCACCACTCTGCCCTCCCCTGGGAACGCAGCCTCATTCTGGTCCTCACACGAGTAGAACTGGGTCAGCAGCCTGCAGCAAAAGGTGACATGTCAATAACTTGAACATCGAGTCGGGTCAACGTGGTCAACTCAGTGTCTTGAAAAAGGGGCCGGATGGCCCAGTGCACACGGCTTGTTCAGCACATTCAAAGGCTCCTGGATTCAGTCCCTGCTTGAATTAGCCAAGGTCAATGACACTGTCAACTCCTTCCCCTGCAAGGCCTCTGCATGAGACTTTACATCAACATCTCATTATGAACACAAACTAACAGTAAAAAACAGACCAACAGCAGCAGCAACAACAAAAAACCAAAGCGCCTCCATGCTAAATCCCCCCTCAGTCTTCATGAAAGAGGAGGTGGGTGGGAACAAACTTCCGCAACAGAGAAGTTCCTCTTATATATCCTGTAATTTGGCAAAGCACAGGCATTGTTGTAACTGCCCCTTTTATGAAGGTTTCCCTTTTCATTCATTACATCTCTTGTCTACGCGTGCTACGTTTATAAGTACCACAAGCAGCATCAGTCTGGAGTTACCTGTCTGCAACTGTTTGACCACGGGAGCAAAACATGTTACTTCTGGTTCAAGTGAAAAGAAAAAAAAAAAAAAAAAGGAATCACATTTAACATTTAGGACAGTACAAATAAAGAACGAAGAGAGACTTATCTGATGTCCATGTGGTATGCTGTGAAGAATGGCCGACAGAAGGAAATGACAGAGGGGATTATGGGAGAGGAAGAGGGCTGGGGGGGGGGGGGGTTGCGTGAAGGGTGAAGGGGGGGGAGTGAGTGAGGCGATGGGGTTGTGTGGTTAGTTAGGTGGGGGTGCTGTGGTATATGTGACGGTTGTGGTTAAGGTGGATTGATAATAATGCTAAGGGGGGGGTAAAAATTTCTGTAATTCTTGAAAGTTACATCTTTCACATGCATGAAAATAGAATGAAAAAGATAACTTGTATTATTCTTTTTCTGATGACATGAAAAAAATATCAGATCACCCAGTGATAAATCAGTTGTGTTGCTGGACATGAAAAATGTCTGTAACGGTGCAGCAATGCCAGACCAAGGGTTGTGAAACTGGGGCTTTCTGGAACACTGGATGATATTCCTAAGATGATGTTAAAAGTCAGCAGTTCTGTCAGTTTGTAAGTGAAGAATGAGGTAGAGTTTTCATGTCCGTCATCACGTCTGACACCAGCTCCTGTTTGTACATTATGGTGTATTATGTAAATCATCTACAGCTGCTAAGGAACATAAAACAAGTCAGCCTGCTCATTTCAAAGAAAAAAGTAAGCATGCACAAATAGTCAGTGTATCTTTTGTTCCTTTAATTCTTGAAACAATGGACAAGGGTCAGTTGTAACACTTTCCTGTATGGACATAAAAAGAATAGTGGATAATATTTTTTTACAACAGTAAGTATAAATGCAATAAAAACATGAATAAGATCAGTTTCAAAGCAAACAGGATGGTCAAACCATACTTAGTTATTCATTTTTAAGTCGATCAAATATGAAAAAAAAATAGAAGGGAACCCCTTATACAGGTGCTTTGGTGATATGAGCCACTGCAGTCCACATGTTTGCGGAAAACCAGAAGTGCTCATTGGAACAACTTGATACTGAATTTTAAACAGATCAGTTCATAAACAATCAAGAAAGCTTTGCACAATGCTACAGTCTGACTGGCACTGACACAAAAGTTTACAAGGTTTACAAAGCAAATTGGAAAAGACAGCCTCATGGGAATGTATCGTGTATCGTGTAATGTACATATATGTAGTCAAATATATCATTCAGCATAATAAATCATTATTTTTTTGTTTTATCTTTAAGCGCTACAAATCATCCAGTTAGGCCATATTTTTTGTTTCGTTTCTGCTTTCTCCTTATAACGTTTAATTCTCTTCCCATCCCCCTTTGCGGATTCTTTCCATTTCTTTTATTACACTTTTGTTTCTTTTCTGCTTTCTCCTTATAACATTTAATTCTCTTTCCATCCCCCTTTGTGGATTCTCTCCATTTTTTTTATTACACTATGTGATCTCTCTCTCTCTCTCTCTCTCTCTCTCTCTCTCTCTCTCTCTCTCATGATGACATCTCAATAAAAAAAAAAAAGGGTCATTTCAAAATGTCTTCAATCACCAATTTGTGTGACGGGACATTAAATTATGTGTGTGTGTGTGTGTGTGTGTGTGTGTGTGTGTGTGTGTGTGTGTGTGTGTGTGTGTGTGTGTGTGTGTTGTGTGGTGGGGGGGGGGAGTGGCTTATGGATGGGACTGAAAAAAATTACTCCAGGAGTTTCAGTTGAATGAGATATTAAAAAAAGATAATGATAATGATAACAACACAGAACGCCTTGAATCTGATTTCAAATTAAAACTGTATTTTTAGACTTGATCAGTCATTCTAGCAGTAATAGCAGTTAACTTATATCAAACTCTTACTTTTCACTCAACTTTATGCATTATATGATATAACATCTTTCATGAAATGATACATTTTGAACAACACAATGCTAGAATTTTAGGACAATATTCACAACCGACTGTGAGTTTACAATATTGAAGTAACTGACCATTGAGACCCCCTCTATCACGGTCCACAAACGTCATTAAGCATAAGAACAAAACCAAACCTAATTTATCGCTTGTGATCGGTTTTACTTTCTTACACGTAAAAAAACGTAAGTGTCAGATGTGATTTCTGGCATTTCCTCGGTGGGGACAGTAGTAACAGCAGAACTGACGGAAATTCAAATGAAGTGTGATGGGAAAAACGAAGCCGCCTACGTAACGGTTGGCACTTTCGTGTTCAGCAGTGTTTCGCACATATCTTGAAGGCAGTTAGTGTTCACCACGAGGCCAATCAGAAAATGGTTTTCATTATATTTTGCGCATGTGTGATTCTAAGTGTCAGTTGTGTCGAGGTAAACATTGGTGGCTGTGAATAAACGTTTACTGATTCATCGCCTTTCTGACATCGTCTGCTCCTGGTTTTGTGTCCGTTGAAGAACACGTGACCCGGCGAACGGATACAAATTGCAGATGGCTGAAACAAGCAGTGCGGTATATTTTTATCCCAAAAAGGTCGGTGGTGTCGATCGGACATGAGCCCAGTGCACGTAAATTTGTTCTGTTTTTGAAAAATATGCTGACCAAACCGCTAAATCAGTGGATTTACTGTGTCAATGACACACTTCAGTTTGAAAAATACGAAACGTTGGATCGGACCCGGTAAAATAGAAAAAGTAGTAGCGAGAGTTAAAAGGGCATGTCTCCGGGACATGACGAAACACATCTGACCAAGTATTCTTTTGGATTCGACTCAGACTTCACTAAAGAGCAAGTGAATGTGGTTTCAGGACAAAAACGTTGACGAAAATGTAGTGTTATCATTTCATGTGTTCAAGTTTTCGTTACGATTCTGCAAGGGCTGTAGGGACATGTTGTTTGCGGTATATCGGCGGATGTCCCATTTCAGCATGGCCGATTTTGGCTGCTTTTTTTTTTTTTCAAATAAAAATCAGTTGTATCGACACGATCCAGTATATCTCCCTGATATTGTGGCAGTTATCTCTTTAAGATACAAGCAACAAAAATACACCCAAACAAAGCATACACATACATGCACATACACACATACATATATATATACACACATATACACACACATACATATATATGGATACACACACACACACACACACACACACACATATATATATATATATATATATATATATATATATATATATATATATATATATATATATATACATATATAAGTATTTTGTTCGTCAATGTCCTCGGCGGCAACTAACCCCCACTCTTTCTAAATTTTGGAGCAAAGCATAATCCTTCCTTAACATTCCTTTTTTTTTTTTCATTTGTCAACTACAATGTTTGCATGATCTATGTATAACAGGTATGCCTGGTTTGGCTGCTGAACTGTTATTTACAAAGATCAACCTCTGTGATTTCATTTCAAACTTGCCTCACTGCAACGTGACTTCACTGTTGAGTTGTTATTTACAAAGATCAGCCTCTGTGATTTCATTTCAAACTTGCCTCACTACTTCACTGTTGAGTTGTTATATACAAAGATCAACCTCTGTGATTTCATTTAAACTTGCCTCACTGCAACGCTACTTCACTGTTGAGTTGTTATTTACAAAGATCAGCCTCTGTGATTTCATTTCAAACTTGCCTCACTACTTCACTGTTGAGTTGTGTATTTACAAAGATCAACCTCTGTGATTTCATTTCAAACTTGCCTCACTGCAACGCGACTTCACTGTTGAGTTGTTATTTACAAAGATCAGCCTCTGTGATTTCATTTCAAACTTGCCTCACTGCAACGCTACTTCACTGTTGAGTTGTTATTTACAAAGATCAGCCTCTGTGATTTCATTTCAAACTTGCCTCACTACTTCACTGTTGAGTTGTTATTTACAAAGATCAACCTCTGTGATTTCATTTCAAACTTGCCTCACTGCAACGCGACTTCACTGTTGAGTTGTTATTTACAAAGATCAGCCTCTGTGATTTCATTTCAAACTTGCCTCACTGCAACGCTACTTCACTGTTGAGTTGTTATTTACAAAGATCAACTTCTGTGATTTCATTTCAAACTTGCCTCACTCACTTCACTGTTGAGTTGTTATTTACAAAGATCAACCTCTGTGATTTCATTTCAAACTTGCCCTCACTACTTCACTGTTGAGTTGTTATTTACAAAGATCAACCTCTGTGATTTCATTTCAAACTTGCCTCACTGCTTCACTGTTTTTGTTATTTACAAAGATCAGCCTCTGTGATTTCATTTCAAACTTGCCTCACTGCAACGCGACTTCACTGTTGAGTTGTTATTTACAAAGATCAGCCTCTGTGATTTCATTTCAAACTTGCCTCACTGTCATGTCACTTCACCGGCTCATGGTGTCAGAGACAAAGACAGGAAAAAAAAATAAAAAAAGCGATTTGAAATTCACTTATTCAAAGCAATACATGAATTAAAAAAAAACAAAACAAATATATAGTAGTCTCCATGTGCTGTTTATTCATGCATAGAATTTGGATTACATGTGCTAGGTTTAAACTGAGATTGGTGCCCGACATCTGGTCATAAAAGTTCATGTGCGTGGTCAGGCGCAGGCAGCCTTCAAAAGATTCCATGGCATAGAACATGCCATCAAAATGCATGGAATATACTAGAAACAATGCTTGGAGTCTTCTGAAAGATTTCTGTACTTTCAAAAAGGTTCTGGGGCTATCCAGAAGCTGCTGGAAGTATTACATATTTCAGACACTTTTGCATAGGTCAAATAGTATAAAAGAAAAAGCATCAAATGGAATAAGTCTCGGAACCACATCAAACAACTATACAAATACTGTTTGTAAAACTTAACTGTTTTTATAAGTAAATCTTAAATACATGTTAGCGACCGCCCAGAGAAACGTGGACAAACCAGTCACAAGACAAAACACAACGTGTTTCGACCTCTCAGGTCTTCTTCAGGTAAGACACAAACGAACAAAACAATGAAAATTCACTTAGCTGAAGAAGACCAAAGAGGTTGAAACGCACTGTGTTTTGTCTTGTGACTCGTTTGTCCACGTTTTTTCTGGGTGGTTTGCTAACATTTATTTAAGATTTGTTTAGATTTCCGCCTGTAGTCGTCTCACTTTGCAACTAGATCTGTTTTTATAAGTGCTGTGATTACACGTGTAATTCTGTGCCACCATCCGAAGCGGTTTCCAGTGATTTCCAAAAAACGAAAAAAAACTTGACAGATCGCTCTGCAACAGAGTGCCAATGCCTAAAAAACAAAATGTAACATTATGACATTTTAAGTGAAGCAATACAAATTTAAGTGTAGCACTAATACACAATGCGACAAGTCAGACTTAACTGCATATTCTCGCGCACTCTGCTTTGCACATGACGTGGTGGCCAACAAAGATGACAGAAGTCTTGCTATTCATTGTGTGTCAGTTGCAAAGTGAGGCACCTGCAGGCGGAGATCTAAACATAAGTTAAAAAGTTAAGTAATACATGAACAAACAAATCACAAGACAAAGCAGGGTGTGTTTCCAACCTCTTAGGTCTTCTACAGGTAAGATAAACAACACTCACGATAACGAAAAATGAAGAACAAGCAATCACTTATCTCATCAAATTCGGCACAAAATGGGTGTTGAATGAAAACGAGGCCGTCGGGAAGGAGAAAATGCAAACAATAACAATACTGACATTAATAATGATGATGCACATGCCTGCCTCTCTCACTGTCTGTGGCTGGGGTTCCTATCTCATGACACAGTGACACAGCGTCTGTGGCTGGGGTTTCTATCTCTTACACAGTGTCTCAGTGTCTGTGGCTGGGGTTCCTATCTTATGACACAGTGACTCAGCGTCTGTGGCTGGGGTTCCTATCTTATGACACAGTGACACAGTCTGTCTGTGCTGGGGTTCCTATCTTATGACACAGCGACTCGGCGTCTGTGGCTGGGGTTCCTATCTGATGACACAGTGACTCAGCGTCTGTGGCTGGGGTTCCTATTTTATGACACAGTGACTCAGTGTCTGTGGCTGGGGGTCCTATTGTATGACACAGTGACTCAGTGTCTGTGGCTGGGGGTCCTATCCATGACACGGCGACTCAGTGTCTGTGGCTGGGGTTCCTATCTCATGACACAGTGACTCAGTGTCTGTGGCTGGGGTTCCTATTGTATGACACAGTGACTCTGTCTGTCTGTGGCTGGGATTCCTATCTTATGTCTCAGTGTCTGTGGCTGGGGCTGCTATCTGATGACACAGTGACTCGGTGTCTGTGGGCTGGGGGTCCTATCTTATGACACAGTGACTCAGTGTCTGTGGCTGGGGGTCCTATCTTATGACACAGTGACTCAGTCTGTGGCTGGGGTTCCTATCTCATGACACAGTGACTCAGCGTCTGTGGCTGGGGTTCCTATCTTATGACACATTGTCTGTGGCTGGGGTTCCTATCTCATGACACAGTGACTCAGTGTCTGTGGCTAGGGGTCCTATCTCATGACACAGTGTCTCAGTGTCTGTGGCCGGGGTTGCTATCTCATGACACAGTGTCTCAGTGTCTGTGGCTGGGGTTCCTATCTGATGACAGTGACTCAGGTTCTGTGACTGGGGGTCCTATCTGATGACACAGTGACAGTACATACTGTCTGCCTGTCTCAGTGTCTGTGGCTGGGGTTGCTATCTGATGACACAGTAACAGTACATACTTGTCTTTCAGCTGGAAGCGGGAGATCAGCCACTGCGACATCTCTTCCTCCTCCTTGGGCACAGCCTCCATGGGAATCTTCTGCACATGGACATGCACCTTCCTCGTGTGGCCCGACAGAAAATCTGCACAACACACAGTCGAGTTTCCTGCTGATCAATCAAAGAGGTGAAGTTGAGGTTCGTTCAGTAGCTCAGTCTGTTTGGTTCCGGACAAAACAAAGTATTGCTTCCAGTGGGGAGCTTCCTGTGTGGCGTCTTGTGCACGAGAAGATCAGGTCTGGTCTAATCTTATTCGTTTGTATCATCCATCTCCTACTACCCAGTCTGCTGGTCAGTCTCTGTTTGGGTTCCTGGAGTAAGAGATTCAAAGACCCAGTGGACTGCGGGACGTTCCATGTGGAACCAACTACACTGTCAATCACTAGAACGTGATTCTCTCTGCGCTCTTTTCGCAGGTCACTTAAAACACCACCATTTTCTGAAACATTACCAATTCTGTCAACGCACAAGTCTTGAGACATGACAGCATGGATGTGCAGATGAATGGCATAGGAGTGGACTGGGGCTGGAGCTGGAGAGACGAAGGGAATGGAAGGGGTGAAGGTGGGGAAATGGAAACACATACTGGTGCCTTCTTTTGTGTCTGAATCATGGCTGGGGAATATGGCTGTCAAATAAAACGTGTCATGATTATTACCTCTGTCTTCTTAATTTCTTCTTTGCTTCTGTTCTGTTTCATTTTTTCCTCTCCCACTTTTACTTTCTTTTGCACTGCAATGATACTAAGACAGCAGAGTTTTATAGGTCATACAGGCTGGCTTCAACGTGAGGTGACTACACAGCAGAGTTTTATATGTCATACAGGCAGGCTGGCTTCACGGTGAGGTGACTAGACAGCAGAGTTTTATATGTCATACAGCTGGCTTCAACGTGTGGTGACTAGACAGCAGAGTTTTATATGTCATACAGGCTGGCTTCACCGTGAGGTGACTACACAGCAGAGTTTTATATGTCATACAGGCTGGCTTCACCGTGAGGTGACTACACAGCAGAGTTTTATATGTCATACAGGCTGGCTTCAACGTGAGGTGACTAACAGGCAGAAACTGAAACAATCTTATAACTTGAAAGAAGATTTACTTGAGACTGGCATATACGAGAAAAACAGAGAGAGAGAGAGAGAGACAGAGACAGAGAGAGAGACAGAGACAGAGAGAAATAAGGGACAGGACAGAGAAAGTACAGATAGGTAGAACAAGCACAGGCAGACACACAGAAAGTAATACAGGTAAACAAGCACAGACAGACACACAGAGAGACACACACACACATAAGAAGAAAAATACACTCCTCCTCCCACCACTCCCCTTCTGCCCGCTCTCCCCACCCCCCTTCTTCCCTCTCACTCACACCCACCTGGCATGCCCGGAGATGCCGTTCTGCGACGGTGTGGGGACTGCGGGTGTTGTTATAGGCGATAGTGATGTCATAAAAGCTGGGGGCATAGTCAGCCAACTCCCGTATGCACACCTGTGTAGCCCTGGTGCGAGGGCACAACACATGCTGCATTTCAGGTGCACCTGGACACAACACAGATGCCCCGTCACAATATTTATATTCTTTTTTTTTTTTTTTCTCAAAAACTAAACAACAATAAAAATGTCCTTACTTTCTAAAATTCACTATCAATATACATTTCATATTCATGTTTGTTTTTCAACATCCTCTTTTTATCCTCATTTTGCCTGTGTAAGATCTGAATTTCTCTTTTTGGTTATTCTACAATGTGCTTGGAACAGTTTATTTTTGTACTTGTAACCATTAGCTAAATTCAGCTTCTTTGCTCACGATTTATCACACATTCTGGCAGCCAGAACGGGAGAAAATAAATTATTTAGCATTTTCACGACTAATTGGAACTCAGCTGGGCTTAGACCAACCACACGGACATCTGACTGCATTACAACATTCCCAGAATAAGATCTGGCATCTGTAGTTAAGACACAAACACACAAAAAGAAAGAAACAGTTCCTGGACAAAGGGCCTTACATGATCTTAAATACACTTTTCAACATGTGTAAACACATGAAGGGGTTTCAGATACTACCAGATCTGCACATACATCGTTGATCCAGATGAAAAAAAAAAAAATCCTGCTCCACATTTTACCCACAGGCACTGCCAAGGGTCTCCACCTTCTGCATTGAAAAGTGAGGGTTCTAAACATCTCACTGCATACCTGTTCACAGCATTATGATTCATCTCACTTCCTTTCTCTGATGTTTCTTTAAATTGTGTGTTAAAACATGAATCAACCTTTTTCAACCTTTTGAGTTTCTAGCCTAAGTACCTCTCCTGCCCTGCCAGTCAGGGCTGATCTGCTTGAATGGAAGGGACACCTGCTTACAATGTATTGTCTCAAAACTAGTGTGTCAAAGACGCCAAAAAGGGGGAAAAAAAGAATAAAAGAACAAAAGATAAAAAAAGAAAAAACGGAAGAAGAAAAAAATTACATGGTTACTGCCAAGAAATCACACAGCAAAAATCTCAATTTCACTGAATATGACGTGCTTCCCAACTGATACTCTGATAAAACAAAAACATCGTTTTGTTATTACTTGACAGACTGGGTCCTTCTTTTCAACTCTAAATACCTGGAACACTATTTCACCAAGATGTGAAAATCTCCACAATGATTTAATGAATTAACTGTTTGGCAAGATATTGAAATTCCACATCATATTGTGTATTTTTGGACTTTCAATGCCTTAACAAACCGAAACATTATCTTACATTTTAACTTAATTCCATGTTTGAATGTTAATGGTAGACTAAATTTTGGTCCAAAGACATCAAACCTTAAATGTGATGTAAACAAAGCAGTGTCACATTTGAAATTTTAACTTGCATAGTTTTAGTGTAATAATGGTTTGAGTACATCAAGGTCTGTGGCTCATGCATTGCTCAGGCCCAACACTGAATGAGGTCAACCACTAGGAGAGGATATGGTGGGAGATCCAGGTGGACAGGAATGGGGAAGAAACTTAAGTTTGAAAGCATGCACAGTACCTTGCTGTCTGGAGTAGGCATGGCTTTTCTGGATGACCTCTTTAAGGTCAGGATTATAGCGAGTTCCTTCTGGGAAGACCACCATCCACATCTGTACACAGACACATCAAATCAACCATTGATATCTCCTGTAGCTCATTGATTTGACACATCAAATCAACCATTGATATCTCCTGTAGGTCATGGAACTGACACATCAAATCAACCATTGATATCTCCTGTAGGTCATTGATTTGACACATCAAATCAACCATTGACATCTCCTGTTGGTCATTGATTTGACACATCAATCAACCATTGACATCTCCTGTTGGTCATTGATTTGACAAATCAAATCAACCATTGATATCTCCTGTAGCTCATTGATTTGACACATCAAATCAACCATTGACATCAACTGTAGGTCATTGATTTGACACATCAAATCAACCATTGATATCTCCTGTAGCTCATTGATTTGACACATCAAATCAACCATTGATATCTCCTGTAGGTCATGGATTTGGCACATCAAATCAACCACTGATATCTCCTGTACGTCATTGATTTGGCACATCAAATCAACCATTAATATCTCCTGTAGGTCATGGATTTGGCACATCAAATCAACCACTGATATCTCCTGTAGGTCATGGATTTGACACATCAAATCAACCACTGATATCTCCTGTGGGTCATGGATTTGGCACATCATCAAATCAACCACTGATATCTCCTGTGGGTCATGGATTTATCTCCTGTGGGAAGATCAGGTCAATCACTGATAGATCTCCAGTAGGTCTTCGATATTCATCTCCTGAAGGCACATGAGCCGAAGTAAAGGTATCCATTCTGAGTCAGTTTTCATTTTCTGCAGTCACATCAAAACAATCATTAAAACACCTTCTCTAGGTCACTGATATATCTCCTGTGGGCATATCACATCAATCACTGGTATAGGTTCTGCAGGCACATCAGATTAATCACTGCATGTACTTCAAATCAACAACTGATGCATCTCCTATAGGCAGGTTATATCAACCACTGGTGTGACTCCTGGAGGCAAACCTTTCACAGAATCCAAACTGAATGTCTTGTCTGTTTCCTCCCTTTTCCGCTCCTCCTCTTCTTCCTTCCACCCCATCCCCTCCCTCCACCCCTACCTCTCTTGAACTAATGAATTCAAGCACATGTGACTGTTTTTGGCTTCTCTATTTCAAGCTAAGGGATAAAGACTGACTGAGGCACACACATGTACATCCATCAGCCTGCAACGAAGACAACACATAAAAAAATCTTAACAGAACACAAATGTTCCCCCTTTCTTGCTTTTCTGTCCACAGATTAAAAGAAACGTACGAAGATATTCCTTGGGGAAATGAAGAAAGTACTCTCACGGTATAGTGAAAAAAAAAAAAAAAAGCCCTCTCCCCTCCCTCTCCTACCACAGAAATAATCTGACAGGAAGAAAACATGAACCCATAAACTCCTCAAAGGTGACTTAACCCTGAGATCAAACAGTTAAGAGAAGACAACCCGACTGAAACGGATGTTGCTAGCTGAAGTTGTTCTTGAGCAGACGTGTGTGTGTGTAATGACAGAAAAGAAGAAATACCTGGCACAGAACTGTCAAAGGACAGCAATACAATTTGCACTGGAAGACACCTTCATCATCACCATGGTGGGGTTGAAAAAAGTTAAAATTTTTCATCCGTCTAAAAGACAAGAACTGTGGACATACACGTACGCACACCTCTAACCCTGTGGCACACACACACACACACACACACACAGTGACCAGACAATTTGCTTGAGAGGGAGGATGTGAAGAGCAGCCAGGGCAGGCCTGCACGGCCACCACAGTGATGCCGTGTACTCACAGGAACATTGTCTTTCACCATGGTCCTCAGCTGGCCTTCTGCTTTGTCAGCCCGGAACTTGCCCGCTCTCTTGATGAACAGCATTTCGTGCTGGGGGGAAAAACATGAAACATGGCAGGTACTGTCTTTTATTGCATTGTCAGATTCAATGTTGCTTTTCATTCTGTTTTTGTTATTCACTGGCCATGTGGAATTTGAATGTATTGTTTTCATTGAATTTATTGTCACCTCTGCTTTCATTGTGGTTTTTTGTGTTCCCTATTTGTTATGACATTTTTCTTTTATGATGCTGTGTTACATGCATTTGTAGTGTGTGTGTGTGTGTGTGTGTGTGTGTGTGTGTGTGTGTGTGAAGTGTGTGTGTGTGTGTGTGTGTGTGTGTGTGTGTGTGTGAGTGTGTGTATGTGCTTTGCATGTGTGTGTGTGTGTGTGTGTGTGTGTGTGGTGTGTGTGTGTGTGTGTGTGTGTGTGTGTGTGTGCTGTGTGCATGTGTGTGTGTGTGTGTGTGTGTGTGTGTGTGTGTGTGTGTGTGTGTGTGTGTGTGTGTGTGTGTGTGTGTGCGTGTGTGTGTGTACGTATGTGTATGTGTGTGTGTGTGTGTGTGTGTGTGTGTGTGTGTGTGTGTCTGTGTGTGTTCATGCAAGTGTGCATGCGCTGACGTCTGTGTGCTAATCAACTGTGCACCAAAGATTGACTTGGAGATTGTAGACCATATAGGTGATCGGGAAGGCAAGTACGAAAACATGTAGACAGATAAATTCAACTTCAAATGCATGAAACACATTTCACCAGACAACAATATGATATAAAATCAGTTCAGATGTTAAACAGCTTCAAAACCGACCTTGCGCATCGGTGTGAGTGTGTGTATGCACGTGTATGTGCATATGCATGTGGGTGTTAGTTAGCCCGTGCGTGCGTAAGTGTGTGCATAAGGGGTGTGTGTGTGTGTGTGTGTGTGTGTGTGTGTGTGTGTGTGTGTGTGTGTGTGTGTGTGTGTGTGCGCGCGCGTGTGTGTGTGCCCACACAAGTGTGTATGTGAGTGTGTGTATGTGTGCGTGCTTGCGTGCGCGTGCGAAAATGCTTGCGTGCGTGCGTGCATGCGTAAGAGTGTGTGTAGGTGTGGGTGTGCATGCGCGAGTGTGTGTGTGTATGTGCATGTTTTTGCAATTGTGCATGTGCCTTGACCTTTGTGTGCATGCACTGATGTGTGTGTGCAGTGTGTGTGTGTGTGTGTGTGTGTGTGTGTGTGTGTGTGTGTGTGTGTGTGTGTGTGTGTGTGTGTGTGTGTGTTTAAGCAAGGCAAAATATTTCCGTTCAAGTGAAAACTTGTCTGGTTTCAGTGGAGGGTAGAGGAATGAAGGAAGAGGAGGGCAGGAGAGAAGACTGCACTGCGGGTACAGGTGTACTCAATGAACAGCCATCTTCTTGAATCAACAAGCAAAATTTTTTATATAACGCGTGAAGTGCGTCAGTAACACAAACATTCTCTCTTCCAAAATGCCATATGAAAGAACCTCACCATCCAACAGAGAGAACATCATTTCTGAACTGACACAGAGATTCTGCAATAATTCAAAGTACAGCAAAAACATCAGCAATTTCCTTTCTCCTTCATCTGTCTCCACTTTAAGTAGCCAGACCCCTTCTTGTCAATTGAGCATGGCTAAACTTTTTGTTCACTGATGACTTTTATTATTTTGATCTTTGGCTTAGCACTGAAAAGGTTAAGGGTAATTTTGGGCACGTGACAATGCAGGTGTTGGAAGTTTCCAAAAGCTAGCACAAACAACAGAGACTTTCACCTACCTGTGACAGGTAAAAGCCATAAAGAGGGAAGTACTTGAGTCCATCCTTCACCACAAAGCGGCAACGGCTCAGCGCTCCCCGTCGCAGAGCGATTGAACAGCCCAAGATCCAGTCAACTGTGCACCAAAGATTGACTTGGAGATTGCAGACCATATAGGTGAATGGGAAGGCATACATGAAAACACGAAGATAGATAAATTCAACTTCAAATGCATGAAACATATTTCACCAGACTACAGCATGAAATAAAATCAGTTCAGATGTGAAACAGCTTCAAAACCTATGTCTTACAAAATTATGGACATGAAACAGATGATAAAAGATGCTGCATATTCATTTTTGCATGATATATTTTGTTTACCTCCTCACTAGTGACATTGTTCTCATCTAAACGCAAATACAAGCAATGTAAATTGTGCATTTTTCGTCACCATTTTGATCCTAGCCAGAGTATCCTCTGAAAGATTCTGTACTTTAGTCCTTCTGTCATCTGCCACATTAATCCTCCACTGCCACTTCTCCTTACATCATACATGCTCATCAGTTTTGCATGCATGCATGTTTTTTTTTTTTGTTTTCTCCAGCAGCAAAGAAAAGTTCACAGTCGATGGCAAAATACTGGTCGATGGAAACAAACAACTTTGGGTGAAAAAGAGGATGGTGATGGTTATGTCTAATCTTATACCACAATAATATTAATGATGATAACCAGTAGTGTGACCCAAAATCAAAATCATGAGAAACCAAAACATAAAGACTAATGAAAAAAAAAAGAGAATTATTCTAGCTCAATCATGAACGCAAGTCTTATTGATAGTATTGTCAACATCACACAGATGGTTTAAATCTGAACAGCTGGTTTCTGAATACATGTTTATCATGTTGATTCCTCTTTAGACAGTCAGAAAAGAACTCAAAGGATAACTTAATAAGTAACCAACAACGACAATCATATGAAGGACTGAAACAACAAGAACTAAAATCAGAATCATTCCTCGTTGATAATAAACATGTATCACATGATGTCATTGTCAGAATGAACCACAGAATGAACCATAAAATCAATTGATAAGATCAGTATTCCGCAGTGATATTCCTAAGTTTCACAGGCCAGATGAATGGCTCATCGCCATTAAGGACCTTAAGACTGCACATCTATCTTCTTGTTCTGATCTTAGTCTGACCTGTGCTTTGGTGATTTGAGATGTATACTGCATTCTCCACCTCCTCTTTGCTCAGTAAGGCATCCACATCTCCATACAATACTATCTGCACAGAAGACACACACACAAGTCCCTTTAGTCAGTAATGTTCACCAAAAGATCTAATGAATCTAACTTTGTGAGCCAAGCCATCAGTCAGCCAAAATTCAGGAATCAAGGAATGTGGGTTGGCAGTCTAGCTGAGCACTGGAAAGATTCTGAAGGCCCTACTGCACATGCTACAGCTGATGAATATAAAGTTTCTCACAACACAAGAACATGTGCTTTCCACCACAAGTTGCCAATACTTGCAGACCATCATTTTAAATCCATTTTGTCAATCCATTCAATAAGGGCCCTCCCCAAACCTAGCATGGTTTAATGAAATGTAAAAATTCTGGACTTTTTTCCCAGCTTATCACACAGATTCGAGGCAAATATATCTTTAACATTGTCAAATTCTTGATTAATTCAGAAAGGTTCCAGATGCATAGTGTGTGTACTAGAAACACTTGTTTTCTTGTCAGTGTCACATAATCATCATCATAAGAGTTTACATAAATTATTACTTTGCCAGGCAGCAGGAGAGGCTGCGGGGACATTCACTGAGTTGACTCTTGCCAAGTGGATTTTTTTGCTGAAAAAAGGAAGTTTTTGACATGATAGGAGGGGGGGGGGGGGGGGGGGGGGGGGGGGGGGTGAAGAGAAGGCCGGGAATTCAGTTGTCACCAAAACTCACTCATTCTTTATCCTCTTAATGAATCTTCATACCCCCCCTCCCCCCTTATTCTCTGTGACAGACAGATAAACATGCATACATAAATGACTCTGATATACTAAGTGCAAGTACTGAAATCAGTTCAAATAAAAAGGTAAACCTATCTCTCTACCGCAAATACAGATACTGCACACATTAAAAGAAAATTAAGATGAACTTATAAAACCTCTGCCTACCACAAAGACAGAATATGAATGTAATGTAAAAGGATATTTATAGAGCGCTTTACCTCGCAAGGGCCCAAAGCGCATATTACAGAAAAACATGAAAAAAACCCATGAAAAAAGTTATCTAATTCAAAGCGCACACACACACACACACACACACACATACGCACACACACACATGCGCGCACACACACACACACACACACACACACACACACACACACTGTTGACAAACTCACACGCACAGACAGACACATGAGCACGTTCAACACCAGCCAACACGCACACAGTGGTAAGTGGATATCGATAATCAGTCCGAGGGAGATGTGTGTCTTTAGGGAGGTTTTAAAAAGTCTAAAGAGTCCGTGTAACGCAAAGAAGGGAGACGATTCCACAGCGCAGGTGCCTGGTAAGAGAAAGATCGTTGGCCTGAAGTTTTCAGGCGAGCTAGGGAAGCTGAAGCAGACAAGAATCGGTGGATGAGTGTAAATTGCGAGATGGAACATAGAGATGGAGGAGGTCAAAGAGGTAGGAGGGAGCCAGATTATTCAGTGATTTGAAAACCAGGAGGAGAACTTAAAGTCAATGCGAGACTGATTAGTAGCCAGTGTAAGGATGACAGAATTGGTGATATGTGATCAGATCTAGAGGAGTGGGAGATCAGACGGGCAGCATTGTTCTTAACTTTTTTAAGTTCAGATATGAGCGTTAAGGGACAACTGGCAAGGAGGGAGTTACAACAGCCGTGCCGATCAGAACAAAAGCACAGATTAGAGTCTTCAGGGCATTTTGAGTGAGGAAGCGGTGAACTGAGCTGATTCTACGAAGTTCAAGGTGGCAGGACTTGAACACATTAGAGGTATGTTGTTTAAAAAAGAGTTTGGTCGAGTGTAATGTCGAGGTTACGAACAGACACTGATAGATTTATCTCGTTTCCATCAACATTTATAGAACTAGGGAGAGAATGAGTTCTAATAGTGTGTTTCAAAGCAATGAAACATTAAGCACTATGAATGGACTACTTTTGTAATGTTATCAAATGTATGCGCTTCTAAACCCTTTTTCCTGTGCTCTGAATATACACAGTATGTCTAATAAAATTGCTGTGCGGATGCTGGATACATGTACACTGCATGTCCAAAACGCACACTGTTTCTTTTTTCTCTCAGCACTGCACAGAAGTGGTTTCTGGGGCGGGGCCATAAGTTCATATTTTCTGTGACTCAAAAGGACAATGAAAGTTGGAGCAGTTGTGGAGTTCAAGAAAATGTTTGATACATACGCCAGCATTCACAAGTTGAATAAAAGTTATTTTGTTAGTTTGACTATCTGTTGCTTACTTCTGAATTTCGGGTTTTTTTTTTTTTTTTTTAGCAAACTTTGCCCCTCACTTCTATCCCCACCCCCCTTTTTCTTTTGTACATGAAGTGGATGAAGTTATTCGATACTTACACATTCTTCTTTCTTGTTTTGGTCTTCACAGTGTCTTTTTTGTTTTGTTTAGCTGTCACATATGGAAATGAGATAATGAACAGCATCCTCAAAAGGAGGAATGTCCACATTAAATCCTGATGAGCCTCTTTTCCAAGTTTTTAAAGTGTTCTTTAGAATTTGTACTTTTATTCGACAATTTTCATCTGCACTATATTTTGTTGGGGAAAAAAATAATAGATGTGACTTTGTTGTTTTTTTTTCTGGTCAGCACACTGCTCATAAATTCTATTACCAGCTTAAATAAGATTACTGAATGTCAGAAAGAAAATGATGATCTGCCCTACTGAGCGCGAGTACATGATCATATTGCGAATGTTGTCGACAATTATATTCATCAGTTAGGGTGGCCCAAAAGCCTTGCCTTCCACATACTTGTCTCCCAGATTACAATCCCCAGCAAGAATATATACATTTGAACTTACCCTGCAGAAGTCTGGACACTCAGAGAAAATTCACATTGTGAAAATGCACCTTTGTCATTTGAAAAAATCAAGGCAACACATGCCAGACAGCTACTGGTATTTCACAATTAAAAAACTTAGAACTGCAAAGGATACCAACCATTTGAGTCAAATATGAGAGAGAGAGAGAGAGAGAGAGAGAGAGAGAGAGAGAGAGAGAGAGAGAGAGAGAGAGAGAGACAAGACATGACAAAATTCTTTATTTATCATTTTATGAGGATAACAGATAAACACTGACATACTTTTTTACATCCAGTCCTCGCCCTGAGTAGGGACTACAACACGGTCATACTAAAATGTGAAAAGACACGAAAAAGACACGCGAAAAGACGCGAAAAGACACGAAAAGATGCAAAAAGAGAAAAAAATTACCGAAAAGAATGTGAAAAGACATGAAAAGTCCTGGAATATCTAATGTCTTTTCAGATGTCTTTTCGCGTCTTTTCGTGTCTTTTCGCGTCTTTAAAAAGGGGTCAAGATACCAAAAGCACACAAATGAGCATACCAAATGTTAACAAATGTTAACATACCAAATTTTGTAACTCTAGGCCAACCATTCTCAAGTTGTGTCCCATAGAAATGTGTGACCTTTGTTCATGACCTTGACCTTGACCTGCAAAGCCCATATTTTAGCACGACCTGCGCATCACGAACTTGGTCAAGGTCACTGACCAGTGGTAAGTTTGGTCAATTTTCACGCTGTCACAGTCAACAATGTGGCAGAAGTTCCCGTGAGCAAATTTTTATCCAATTGGTCAGTGGTCAAGGTCACTGACCAGTGGTCAATTTTCACGCTTTCAAAGTCAACAATATAGTAGAAGTTCCCGTGAATATTTATTTTTCATAAAATTGGCCAGTGGTCAAGGCCACTGACCAGTGGTCTGGAAGGGAGAGAGAAAGAGAGCTGTAAAACCTAGAAAATTGACCAAAATGGCCACTGATTAGTGACTGACCACTGGTCATCGACCTTGGCCAATTTGAAAAAAAAATATTCATGTGAACTTCTACCACATTGTTGACTGTGAACGCGTGAAATTTGACCAAAATGACCACTGGTCATGACCTTGATCCAAATGTTCACAGGAACGGCACGTGGTCAGAACAACACGTGGTCACAACGGCACGTGGTCACAACGGCACGTGGTCACAACATGTAGCACTTGATTCTTGACCAAAGCTGGTGCCTGCAAGCAAACATGATCAGTACCGGTACTTAGAAGTGTAGGTGTGATGTTAGGCCTAAATGCGGCGTTAAAAGCCACTTTTCGTGTCTTTTCGCATTTTTTTTCGGATGTCTTTTCGCGTTTTCACATTTTTTTCGTATGTCTTTTCGTGTCTTTTCGCGTTTTTCGCGTCTTCGAGTTTTTCGGATGTCTTTTCCCGTTTTCACATGTCTTTTCGTGTCTTTTCGTTTCTTTTCGCGTCTTTTCAAGTTTTAGTGACACCCCTACAACATGCAGTGAAATGAAATAATGTAAGAAAGCAAACAAGGCGATCATGCAATCATTATGGAACATCAAGTGAAAATAGAAGAGAAATGAACATGAAAAAAATAATGATAATAACATAAA
>JADBJO010009228.1:30000-35000 GCA_016801955.1 Conus betulinus
ATTGCATGCATAGTGTGGTCATCTAAGGGCATATATATGTCCCTCTAAGCATCCCTACAACAAACCTGCTAATAATCTTAAAGCAAATGCTTAACTGGACTAAAAATTAAAGAGAAAACAACATTGAAGGCAACCTTTAAATCTAAAAAGACATCACACAAAGGCATGCCTGATAATGGTGGTAAATGAGCTTTTAAGGGGTAAACAGTCAAACAGCAGATGCTTGTTGGTTATTCTTCGTTCTCCACAAACACATTTTGCTTCGTTTGTATATTTAGTTTTCAAGGCATCAAGTTTTAATTTATAAGATATTGAAATAAAATTTCTGTATTGGTACATATTTTTCACTTGTATCAGGAATGCTGTTTACATGTTCATAATCATTTAAATGAGTGTTTTTCATCAGCCACACCAAGCAACGTATTTTTGTGGTGTTTTCTGAATTGGCACCAGACGGTTTGCTTTAATAATGATTGATTGACTGTAGGTAAAGAAAATGAAACCGTGGCGCACTCTCCATTTCTGGCCCCTCTCTTTGCACGTAGATCAGCTAGCTCATTACCCCAAATACCACAATGCGATGGAATCCAACAGAAGGCGACATCAGTTCCTTTACTTACCGAGACATGAATAAGATGACGTATTTCATTTACAAGAAAGTTGTTCGAAACGTTATTTGGAAATTTTATGGTTTGCAGAACAGACATTGAATCCACACAAATAACTACTTTAAATATTAACTGTGGTAAATCAATTAAATGTGACAACGCCATAATAAGAGCTCTCACTTGGGCGACAAATATCGATCTGCCTTTTCGGATGGAATATATCTTTTCAATCTTTTGTGATGGTATAACAAAAACAGAACGTGAAAAGCAGGCGCGCGCGCGCGTGCGCGCGCGCGTGTCTGTATGTGTGTGTGTGTGTGTGTGTGTGTGTGTGTGTGTAAACTTGAACTTTAAGATGTTGAGGATATTTCTCTTGAATATGCATCTTTACAGAATAAGATAGAATATTTGGTTGGTCAGTTTTGCTCACATCAGTGTGATCAAGATCAAAATGTGCCCTGTTTCTTTCCCAAGCTGGAGGAGAAATCAAGGCCACCTTCACTGATGTCTTAAAACTAACTGTTGACTCTTTCAAAAGATTTTCTTTACAAGAACCAATGGTAGAATATGATGAAATAGTCTACGCTCTTTTGGGATAATGAGATCCAGGTTTTACAGCAATCTCATTTTTGTTCACCCCTGTGAGCGTTGAACATTTATGACATATTTGGCAAGTGTTAGCTTTCTATGTTCGTCTAATGGTAAAATATTAATTTCCTTGTTCGTTCGGTAAGTTGAAGCATGGAATGGAAGACCAAGACCTAATTTATAGGCTTTAATGTCTATGCTTTGCAGCTTTTGCAACAGGTTTTTATGGGCACTGAAGAAAACCCTTTGGTGCATAGCATAATTTTGATCGGATCAGTGATGTAGCTAAATGTTTTTAAAAATGTTTATATCCTGACGCCAGATTTGTTTTTACTGATAATTTTCAAAACGTTGTGTTTTCTAGCTTTGTTCAGAAGCTACTGAGTATGAAAATTCCACGTTAAATTTAGATGTTAAATATACTCCTAAAAATTTAACTAAAGGTTTGTAATCAAGTGTGACCGCATCCATTTTAAAAGAGGGCAAATCGCTTGAATAGTCGCTATTTTAAAAATAACCATATATGCATTCTCACAGGAAAAACGTTAGACAATTCTCAAACACGTATCTACAAAGACTGTCTAATCCATTTGGTAAAGTTTTTGTAGTAATTAAGTGTTCTTTTAGGACAAGTGAAGTATTCATCTACATGCACAGATCGTCAGCATACTGTACAGCTGTGATATTTTTGCTCATATGTTTTGGAAGATCACAGATTAAAATGTTAACATTAGAGCTATCACAGAGCCTTGTGGTATTCCGATTTGTAATGATTTAAATTCAGAGTACGTATTTTTTCTACTTTAACTTGTAGCTTTCTGTCTCGAATTAATCCTCTGAGATGATAATAAAGACTGCCAGATAGACCTACGTTTCTTAATTTGAAAAACATCCGGCATGCCAGACACTATCCAAAACTCTTTTTAACATTTAAAAAAAATGAAGCCAAAACACTTTTTCGTTCTGCAAATTGGCTTTTTAATTTGCAGGTTATTTTAACTATATGATCGATGACTGATCTTCCTTTTCGAAAACCGACTTGATTTTGTGGTATTACGTCATATTTATCACAATAATATATCAATCTATTCAGAACTATTTTTTCCATTAGTTTAGAGGCAATACAAAATACTCTGTGTGTGTGTGTGTGTGTGTGTGTGTGTGTGTGTGTGTGTGTGTGTGTGTGTGTGTGTGTGTGAGTCTATTTCTCTCTATCTCTCTCTCTCCCTCACTCTCTCTCCCTCTGTCTCTGTCTCTCTTTCTGCCTCTCTGTCTCTGCTCTCTCTCTCTCTCTCTCTCTCTCTCTCTCTCTCTCTCTCTCTCTCTCTCTCTCTCTCTGCACGAAAACTGATAACTAGTATGTAATTCGTTACGTTTACAAAGTCAGTCAGTGGTGGCATGCAGTTGATGGGTTAGTCAGATGGTTCTGCAGCCAGTGAGTCAAAAAGAGGTGATGGGCTAGTTAATTCCTTAGTTACTTAGTGAGTGAGTAAGTAAATGAGTGAGTTGCTGACTTATCCAATTATTTGCATGTTTACCTTTCTCACTTTACTCAGCTATGAAAAAATGGTGTAGACTGTTTTGATGAAATTCGCGCAGAAAAAGAACATGGGTTTGAGGGATAACTGAAGTTAATGTGAGAACCACAGCGTAGACAGAAAGAAAATCAAGAATGGTAGAACTATCAACTCGATGAACACGGAAACAGATTTAGAAATTCACCTAAAGGCGCGCGCGCGCGCGCGCGCGTGTGTGTGTGTGTGTGTGTGTAATTGATATATGCGCACATGAATTTAGTAGAATGTCATGCATTACATATAGAATACATACTCAACATGTAAGCAAAAGGTGTAGCTTTTCTCTTGAAAATGTTCTCACGTCCTCACCCTAAGCCATTTTCCTCTTCACCACCCATCTTGTATTTTCCGTGCTCATGTTCTGCTTGTCCACTACAGGAAGATGCTTTAAATTCCCTCTTTCCATTTTCTGGTATCCACAAATCATTGTAAGTACAAGTAACCGGTGTGAGATTTTTTTTTAATCGCAGCCAGTTTCGCTTTTGTGATTATTGTCACACAAAATAAATGACAGCAGCACTGCCATCTCCCTTCAAATTCAGCGTTGTGTCTTTCATTTTGTTCATTGTTTGGCAACATATCATTTTATTTGATCTCAGTTATTCTTGCTGTATTTTCTCGTGTTTTGTCTTTTCCTGTATTCCAGATCCATTCAGTTCATTTTGTGTCCTGTCGATCTGTTTCACTAAGTTAAGGTTGTTTTCCCTTTTCCTGGTTTAGTTCAGCCTACCTTGTCTCTCCATACATTATCTTCTTTTATTGGAAAACAAGTAAAACCCACACCTAAAGAAAAGATTCCAGTGCAAAAGAATGACCGTATATTTAAACACCAATCGAAGTTCTAAAGCTTGGCACATGCAATTACATTTCGAATGAATATCGTTGCATTTAGCGACAACATTTGTCTCGTATTGTTCCAGATATAAGGCACTAAGATTTTGCGGATACGGTGAAAGCAGAAAAAAAATGTATGGTGTTTCCATCCTCGTTTCCTTTATTTCAGGGTACTTTAGCTTATTTTAGCTGACCTTGGCTAAGCTTGATTAAGTTTATCTTAGGATGACAGTGTGTCTCAGCTTAGCTTCCTTTAACGTAGTTTACTTTAGCTTAATTTAGCAGCAAGCCTTCTCTCCGCTTATTTTTTTTTTCTTAGCTTAACACACCTGAACTTACCTTACCTTGGCTACGTTTGATTTAGCTTGGTTCAGTTCAGTTTCCAGGTCTGTTCCCTTTCTGTGTGCAGTGAATTTCAGGAAGAGTCTTTCGCCATGATGTGGTCCATGACCTCTCTGTGTGTCCTGGTGGTGGTGGTGGCTGCGGCTGTTCTCTCCCCTTCCTCCGCCCTGCCGTCTGTAAGGGACACCACTCTAGTCTGACACTCTCCATTTGTGCTGGGTTGTGTGCAGAACTGCGTTGGACCGGAGTGTGCTGTACTGTACTGTGTTGCAACTCCGCTGTGTTGAGATGGATCCAACTGTTACGTTCTACTGTATTCTGTTGTAGAGTGTTTTTTTGTAATGTGCTGTTTATTTGAACGCAGTAACGTATTCAGTAGTACCGCTTTGTAGCACTTTGTATCGTATTGCGTCGTCGTGTCGCATAGTATTTTGCGTATTGTGCTGTACTGTGTTTTGTCGCGTTGCATTCCACTGTACTATATTACGTTGCATTTCATAGTATTGCATTGCACTGCATTGTGTTGTGTGTATTGTGTATAGTCATGACGGATGTATTGCATTGCATTGGGTTGCTTTTGTATTGTATATAGTCATGACCTGGGATGTATTGCACTGCATTGGGTTGTTTTGTATTGTATATAGTCATGACCTGGATGTATTGCACTGCATTGTGTTGTTTTGTATTGTATATAGTCATGACCTGGATGTATTGCACTGCATTGTGATGTTTTGTATTGTATATAGTCATGACCTGGATGTATTGCACTGCATTGGGTTGTTTTGTATTGTATATAGTCATGACCTGGATATATTGCACTGCATTGTGATGTTTTGAATTGTATGTAGTCATGACCTGGATATATTGCATTGCATTGTGTTGTTTTGTATTGTATATAGTCATGACCTGGATGTATTGCCTTGCACTGCATTGTGATGTTTTGTATTGTATGTAGTCATGACCTGGATGTATTGCCTTGCACTGCATTGTGATGTTTTGTATTGTATATAGTCATGACCTGGATGTATTGCCTTGCACTGTATTGTGATGT
>JADBJO010009228.1:40000-55000 GCA_016801955.1 Conus betulinus
CGAAGATGCCACGAATATAAAAAAATGTACTATAAAGATATCTTAAATCTAAGTCTGAGGAAGTGAAAAAAGAAAAACATGAAATATGGAATGATTCAAGTGCACATTCCACTAGGATAGAAAAGGCACATGAATAAAATGAAGGAAGCCAACGCATATTAAAACAGAGTTGTAGCCAGAGCCAAACGTTTACATTGGTCATTTTTCTGTGTCAAGGAGGTTTCTCAGCATAAAGATATTCAGAAAGTGAGGGAAAAAATTTCGGGACATGAAACATTGGTTAAATCTTCCTCGATGATCACATTAAACTGGATAATAACAAATGTCCAACTTCAGCGGAAAAGGCAGAAGCATTTGCTGATATATTCTCAAGGACAATGCGAATGGAAAGCCTTTCACCAGAATGTAGACAGCTTCGAGAAGAGGAGAAAAGAAATATCTTTATGATGAGCCACATACAAATAGTCATCTTTTTGCCAATGCACCTATTAACAATACAAGAGGTGAATGATGCTCTTTTTTCATGAACTAAAAAACATCTTCTGTAGGGTTAGATGCAATTTTAAATGATATTTTGAAAAACTTACCAACTAATTTCATAGAATGTTTGCAAACAATATTTCAAAAGATTTGATAAGATGTTATTATGCCAGGAATATGGAAGCAGTCAGTAATAATTCCCATGTTAAAACAAGATAAATCTGCAACAAATATAGATAGATATCGACCAATATCTTTACCCTCTCATGCATCAAAGCTAATGGAAAAATAGTTCTGAATAGATTGATTTACTATAGTGATAAACTATGACGTAATAGCACACCATCAAGCCGGTTTTCGAAAAGGAAGATCAGTCATCGATCATATAGTTAAAATGACAACACAAATTGAATACCAATTTGCAAAACTGAAAAGTGTTTTAGTTACATGTTTATTTCTAATGTTATAAGAGCTTTCGATAGTGTTTGGCATGCCAGTTTGTTATTCAAGTTTCAAAACATTGGTCTATCTGGCTTTCTGTATTATCATATCAGAGAATTTGTTCAAGACAGAAAGTTACCTGTTAAAGTTGAACATACGTACTCTGAATTTAAAATCATTACAAATGGGAATTCCACAAGGCTCTGTAATTGCTCCAATGTTGATATAACATTTTACTCTGTGATCTTCCAAAACATATAAGCAAAAAACATCACAGCTGTACAGTATGCTGACGATCCGTGCATATATGGATGAACACTTCAATAAGGAAAAATACTCATAAAAGAACACTGAATTACTACCAAAAAAAATTACCGAACTGAATTAGACAGTCTTGGTAGATGCATGTTTGAGAATGGTCTAATGCTTTCTTGTGAGAAAACATATATGGTGTTATTTAACAAAGGCGCTGATACAAGCGATTTGCCCTCTTTTAAAATGGATGGGAGTAACACTAGACTACAAACGTTTAGTTAAATTTTGGGGAGTACATTTAACATCTAAACTAACGTGGAACTTTCATATTCAGTACCTTCTGAAACAAAACAAAAAAAACCCCACTAAACTTTCAGAAAATCATCTGTAAACAAATCTGGTGTCAGGATATAAACACATTAAAGCATTCAGCCACATCACTGATCCGATCAAAATTATGCTATGCACAAGAGGCGTTCTTCAGTGCTCCTAAACACCTGTTACAAAAGCTGCAAAGCATAGATGAATTATAAATTATGCCTTAGTCTTCCGTTCCATGCTTCAACTCACTGAACTTATAAGAGAGTGGCCTGCCTTGGACAGGCAAACGTCTATACAATAAGGGACTCTATGCATAAGATACTCAACGAAAATACTTCACATTCTCTAACAAATATGCCCCACTTTTAACGACTATTGACATTCACATAAAAATAAACCTGCCGTTTGCAATGATCAGTCTATACAAATCTAGTTTGGCGTATTCCGGAGGTTGGCTATGGAACCGTATTCCTCAAGAACTTAAAAATCCAACAACTTTTAAAAAATCAAGTCTAATTTTCAAAAAATATCTTATGAATGTCTCAGATTGGATTCCACTATACCCTAAAATATACTGATAATTCTTGATTCAGATTTAGTTTAATAACAAATATGTGATGAACGTTCGAAGTTGACTCAACTCTATACAAATTGCATTGATAATCCTGTGCCATTACTGTTTTTCAAAGCACTTCGTGGGTGTGTGTTTATATCATGTCTGCTTCATTGTCTTTCTCTCCCTTTATCTCTGCCTCTCTATCGCCAGTCGGTCGGTCGGTCGGTCGGTCGGTCGGTCTCTCTCTCTCTCTCTCTCTCTCTCTCTCTCTCTCTCTCTCTCTCTCTCTCTCTCTCTCTCTCTCTCTCTGCCCCCCTATCACCCCCCCCCCCCCCTCTCTTTCCCAGATCATTTTTCATGTTGTTGTTGTTGTTGGTTGGTGGTGGTGGTGGTGGTGGTGGTGGTGTTTATTGTTTTATTTTTCTTCTTTCTTCTTTTTTTGACAAAGGTTCTCATGCAAGTGATTGTTGTATTTGTTCATGTATTTTGTTTGATTTGCTTTTTACCATACATCGATGTTTTTTTTTCTTGCCCAGAGGGCTGGATGTAAAAAAAAAAAAAAAAAAAAGTATTCACACTTAGTCCACTACCCTTTTTTAAAATAAAATCGTTCGTTCGTTCGTTCGTTCGTTCTATCCATTCTATCATCTCTCTCTCTCTCTCTCTCTCTCTCTCTCTCTCTCTCTCTCTCTCTCTCTCTCTCTCTCTATCTATCTATCTATCTAACTAAACTGATTGATCAGTAGAATGCGTTGAAAACCCTACGCTTGTAAAGAGTATAGGTCGAGCTGATGCAGTTCTATCTGACCTGTAACATATGTTTTGGAGCCATATTTCTATGTTGCAATATTGGCTACAGGGTAGTCAACGTGGAAAGACTATCACTGTGCCTGAATGTGTCTTTCTTCCTCTTCACTCTGTCTCACTGTCTATACAGAATGCCTCACGCTTTTGGTGCTATGAATGATCATTTTGAAGTGTTGCACAAAAGGCTTTATGACATATTTATGTTAAGTTGCACATCCATTTGCACATACGCATGCGACACTTACATACATAAAAAAACGCTCGTGCACGCGCGCACGCGCGGGCGCGCGCGCACACACACACACACACACACACACACACACACACACACACACACACACACACACAGGGAGACAGACAGACAGACAGACAGACAGATAGACGGACAGAAAGACAGACAGACAGACAGACAGACAGATAGACGGACAGAAAGACAGACAGACAGACAGAGAAACTGACACGAATTGGCTAAACCATGACTATCATTTAGGATTAAAAACTTGTGTGACAAATTTCAAATGAATGTTTCCTTGTTTGTATTGTGAAAAAATATTGGTGTAACATGTATTCAAGGAGAATAGAACCTTCAGTGCAAGGGGGGAAACGTGTGTGTGTGAAATCGGCACTTTTTAAAATAATCTGTAAATGTCCTCCGTGTCAGCCAACATGGTCACAGTTGTCCTGAAAGGTCATTCCCTCCTTTGCTGCCATCGTTACAGGCAAACAAAACGAGACATCCAGACCCATGCTTCCGATTCTGCTTCTGACAAACGAACGTTTTCTCTGCAACTCGCTTCCGGTGATCGACTGCGCATGTCACTGGACAGAAGATCAGTCGATACTTCCGGAGCCAAGTTTACCGCTCTGACTGAAGATGGAGAAAGGGAGATCATTCTGCAATCCAGAAACTGTTTCTTTAGTGGACCTCTGGAGGAAGATGAAGGATTTGCTGCTCTGGCCATGTGCGGTGGAAGGCTGGTGAGGATGGAACACAATTCAATGTTTTAACACAGAGAGAGAGAGAGAGAGAGAGAGAGAGAGAGAGAGAGAGAGAGAGAGAGGAGGGAGGGAGAGAGGGAGAGAGGTTGCCATGGATTTTCTGTGTAAGAAATCAGAACACCTCCACGGATTTGGCGAAATTCTATTCTAAAAAGAGCAAAGTACATTTTACTTCCTATGAATTCATAGTGATTCATTGCTTATCTGTATTGTCATATTTGTTCACTATATTTCTGCTTGAATGAGATAGTGCGAGTCTCCTTGTGTTTAGGACCATTTCATTACAATGTATTTTTACCAGTATTTGTGTATTTTCAAACAATGCCTGTACTAACTAACGTCAGTCTTTTACTTTTCCATCTTCTGCCCCATGTCTGATGTCTAGACGGGTACTATCTCCACCTCCAAACGTGATTACGACATTCACGCTTTGCCGCAAACAAGCCGCAAACGGGAGGCGGATGACGTCATGCACGTGTTGGTCACATGGCGCCAAAAGGGACATGACAAAAGAGACTTGGACGACGATGATGCACCGGAGATGACGTATGACGATGACGCATGGGAGATCCCAGATGACGGTAAGCTGATCGAGAGTGGACATGTGGGTGATTTTCTGACATGAGTTTGTGTCAGAGTGTACCTTGTTTAACATGTATGGCGTCTCTCTCTCTCTCTCTCTCTCTCTCTCTCTCTCTCTCTCTCTCTCTCTCTCTGCATTTGCATCTCCACCTCAAGAAACACTGCACTGCTATCGAGTCACTTTGGCAGTGATCAGCGGCGCCTGTTCTCCAATACACCACTTTTAAAGGTAGTAGTCATTACGTCTGGCAGCATCTTCTTTCAGTGGCCGATTTCACGTTCATCCAGTCCCCGTGGACCTCACTGATCAAGACATGGATATTGAGAGAACACCACTGAAAGATTCATTCCACCATTTCTCCGCTCTAAATCGCTCTGATTGAGGTTTACCTCCAAACCACCAGACTTGAAAGCGGTTCCTTTGGTTCCCAAGATTAGAAAAAATAACATCTTGTAAATGGCAAGTGGCACAAAACGCCTGATTGATCACGACCCTTTTTTCTCCTTCCAAAAAGAGTGACAGGGATTTCCGGAGAAACACACACACACACACTTTATATATATATATATATATATATATAACTGTTAAATTCCAAGGATATATAACCGAGCACCATTCCAGCAAATTACAGAGCATCTTGGTGTTGCAATGACTGCAAGAAATGTTCAATTATAAACAAAGCTTGCTCTTATGTCTTACATTGAAGAAACATGGGGAGAGAAACATTTATATCTGCAGTGGTAGATAATTCTGCCTAACTAGCAGTATGTGCTTGAGTGGGTGAATGGGGAATAATAATAAATGCTTCTCAAAATGAGCCTTCAGCAAGCTTATAGTCTCCAAGGGGGAGACAGTCTCTCCAAAGGGAAAGAAACTCGCTAACATATCATAACTCCTGATCAGATACCGGTATTTGATGACATCATAACTCCTGATCACTGATCAGATACCGGTATTTGGAAACTTGATTGTTTCTTCTCAGTGACCTCGGAAAGTGGTAACATGTCTCCTCTGCCTTTTCGGTTTTAAGCAGAATGCTATCCCAGAAAAAGGCTGGTGTGCAATACCATAGTATGTTTGTTGAGTTTTCAAAACACCAAGCAAAGGTGCCACCTAAGAAGCGAAACAAAATCATGAAACAGCAAAACAAACTACATTTCCTTGTGAAAAGTAGAAAATATAAAAAGATAACCTCTGAAGACACAAGTGCTGAGGGCTAGTTCTTGGAATGAATCCACAAGGGACTGAATTACAAGAAAGCATTAAATTCCAAGGATAAGTAACCGAGCACCATTCCAGCAACTTACAGAGCAGCTTGGTGGTGCAATGACTGCAAGAAATATTCAATTATAAACAAAGCTTGCTCTTATGTCTTAGATTGAAGAAATAGGGGGAGTATGTGCTTGAGTGGGTGAATGGGGAATAATAATAAATGCTTCTTAAAATGAGCCTGCAGCAAGCTTACAGTCTCAAAGGGGGAGACAATCTCCAAAAGGGGAAAGAAACTCGCTAACATATCGTAACTCCTGATCAGATACCAGTATTTCGAAACCTGATTGTTTCTCCTCAGTGACCTCAGAAAGTGGTAACTTGTCTTCTCTGCCTTTTCGGCATTCTGCGTAAAACCAAAAGAGGAGACAAGTTACCACTTTCCGAGGTCACTGAGGAGAAACAATCAGGTTTCGAAATACTGATGGACAACTATGGTCACTTGGCTGCTGCTGCTTCCCGTCGCTGCTGCTTGCTACTGATATCATCACCATCATTATGAACATTGCCATTATTACCATGTGTGTGTGTGTGTGTGTGTGTGTGTGTGTGTGTGTGTGTGTGTGTGTGTGTGTGGTTGTTGTTGTTGCTGTTCTCGTTGTTCTGGTTGTTGCCATACTTGTTCGCCTTTTCATTCTTGATGCTCTGGTTGTTGTGGTAGTTGTTCATGTTCTTGTTATCATTATCACTGTGATCATCGTTGCAGTCGCTGAGTTGGTGGCGACAGTAACAACGGCCATGATGGTGATCACAGATGTTAGAAGAAGTACCAACACCATACACCATGCTGCTATGACCAGATAGACTATAAGCGCCTTCTGGACAACCATCAATGCTGTGCTTAGATTCATCTTCCCGTGCTGCTATTACTATGATTACTAGAGGGTGAAACAATGATGATGGCGATGCCCATGATAAAAAGATGATGATGATTATGATGATGATGATGATGCCGATAATGATGATGATGATGATGTCAATGATGATGATGATGATCATAATGAAAATGAGGATGATGATGTCGGCAATCATCCTGCTGCCGCTATTATTATTGCTGCCGTTAATGTCAATAACGAATACAGTGGGGATACTTCTATGCATGTCCAGAAGCCGAAGAGGCCAATGACAAACGCAGCGTTGCGGATCGCACAGCGACCGTGGAGATCGCGGACTACGTGGACCGTTACTTTATCGAGGACTTGGCGAGAAAAATGAACCTGGTAACAGATGAAGAGATTATCAACTTCATTATCGGCAAGTGGTCCGGGGTGAGTGTGTGAACAGAAACACACCCTGCTTTGACTGTGTTAGCTGCAACACATAGCACAGGTGAACAGAACACACCCTGCTTTGACTGTGTTAGCTGCAACACATAGCACAGGTGAACAGAAAACACACCCTGCTTTGACTGTGTTAGCTGCAACACATAGCACAGGTGAACAGAAACACACACCTGCTTTGACTGTGTTAGCTGCAACACATAGCACAGGTGAACAGAAACACACCCTGCTTTGACTGTGTGTTAGCTGCAACACATAGCACAGGTGAACAGAAACACACCTGGTTTGACTGTATGTTAGCTGCAACACATAGCACAGGTGAACAGAAACACACACTGGTTTGACTGTATAGCTTAGCTGCAACACAGCACAGGTGAACAGAACAAACACACACTGGTTTGACTGTATGTTAGCTGCAACACATAGCACAGGTGAACAGAAACACACACTGGTTTGACTGTATGTTAGCTGCAACACATAGCACAGGTGAACAGAAACACACACTGGTTTGACTGTGTTAGCTGCAAACACATAGCACAGGTGAACAGAAACACACTGTACCTGCTTTGACTGTGTTAGCTGCAACACATAGCACAGGTGAACAGAAACACACCCTGCTTTGACTGTGTTAGCTGAAAACACATAGCACAGGTGAACAGAAACACACCCTGCTTTGACTGTGTTAGCTGCAACACACAGGGTGAACAGAAACACACCCTGCTTTGACTGTGTTAGCTGCAACACATAGCACAGGTGAACAGAAACACAGTTAGCTGCAACACATAGCACAGGTGAACAGAAACACACCCTGCTTTGACTGTGTTAGCTGCAACACATAGCACAGGTGAACAGAAAACACACCTGCTTTGACTGTGTTAGCTGCAACACATAGCACAGGTGAACAGAAACACACCCTGCTTTTGACTGTGTTAGCTGCAACACATAGCACAGGTGAACAGAACACACCCTGCTTTGACTGTGTTAGCTGCAACACATAGCACAAAACAGAAACACACCCTGCTTTGACTGTGTTAGCTGCAACACATAGCAAGGTGTGAACAGAAAACACACCCTGCTTTGACTGTGTTAGCTGCAACACATAGCACAGGTGAACAGAAACACACCCTGCTTTGACTGTGTTAGCTGCAACACATAGCACAGGTGAACAGAAAACACACCCTGCTTTGACTGTGTTAGCTGCAACACATAGCACAGGTGAACAGAAACACACCCTGCTTTGACTGTGTTGCAACACATAGCACAGGTGAACAGAAACACACCCTGCTTTGACTGTGTTAGCTGCAACACATAGCACAGGTGAACAGAAACACACCCTGCTTTGACTGTGTTAGCTGCAACACATAGCACAGGTGAACAGAAACACACCCTGCTTTGACTGTGTTAGCTGCAACACATAGCACAGGTGAACAGAGAAACACACCCTGCTTTGACTGTGTTAGCTGCAACACATAGCACAGGTGAACAGAAACACACCCTGCTTTGACTGTGTTAGCTGCAACACATAGCACAGGTGAACAGAAAACACACTGCTTTGACTGTGTTAGCTGCAACACATAGCACAGGTGAACAGAAACACACCTGCTTTGACTGTATGTTAGCTGCAACACATAGCACAGGTGAACAGAAACACACACTGGTTTGACAGTTAGCTGCAACAACAGGTGAACAGAAACACACACTGGTTTGACTGTATGTTAGCTGCAACACATAGCACAGGTGAACAGAAACACACACTGGTTTGACTGTATGTTAGCTGCAACACATAGCACAGGTGAACAGACACACTGCTTTGACTGTATGTTACTGCAACACACAGCACAGGTGAACAGAAACACACACTGACTGACTTGACTGTATGTTAGCTGCAACACATAGCACAGGTGAACAGAAACACACACTGGTTTGACTGGTTAGCTGCAACACATAGCACAGGTGAACAGAAACACACACTGCTGGTTTGACTGTAGTTAGCACATAGCATAGGTGAACAGAAACACACACTGGTTTTACTGTATGTTATGTGAGCACAGCACAACAGAAACGCACACTGGTTTGACTGTATGTTTGATAGTAGTGTCAGTTTGTAATGTTACTTAGCATAGCATAGGTGAACAGAAACACAAACACGCACTGCTTTGATAGTAGGTCACATTGTAACACTAGCATATGTGAACAGAACAGAAACACGCACTGCTTTTGTAGTATTGTAACACTTAGCATATGTGAACAGAAAACGCACCGCTTTTAGCAGGTAATTGTAGCATATGTGAACAGAAACACACACTGCTTTGATAGTAGGTCAACTGTAACACTTAGCATATGTGAACAGAAACACGCACTGCTTTGATAGTAGGTCAACTGTAACACTTAGCATATGTGACCAGAAAACACACTGCTTTGATAGTAGGTCAACTGTAACACTTAGCATATGTGACCAGAAACACACACTGCTTTGATAGTAGGTCAACTGTAACACTTAGCCATATGTGTGAAACCACTGCTTTGATAGTAGGTCAACTGTAACACACACACTGCTTTGATAGTAGGTCAACTGTAACACTTAGCATATGTGACCAGAAAACACGCACTGCTTTGATAGTAGGTCAACTGTAACACTTAGCATATGTGACCAGAAACACGCACTGCTTTGATAGTAGGTCAACTGTAACACTTAGCATATGTGACCAGAAACACGCACTGCTTTGATAGTATACTGTCTTAACTGTAACACTGCTTAGCATATGTGACCATGTGAACACACACTGCTTTGATAGTAGGTCAACTGTAACACTTAGCATATGTGACCAGAAACACACACTGCTTTGATACTAGGTCAACTGTAACACTTAGCATATGTGACCAGAAACACACATTGCTTGTACTGTGGGTGAAGAGAAAACACTACTTTGACCGTAGGTAAACAGAAACACTATTCTGACTATAGGTGAACAGACTGGCTGCTTTCAATATTAGTGAACAGAAACACTATTCTGACTATAGGTGAATAGACTGGCTGCTTTCAATATTAGTGAACAGAAACACTATTCTGACTATAGGTTAACAGAATGGCTGCTTTTCAATATATATTAGTGAACAGAAACACTATTCTGACTATAGGTGAACAAAATGGCTGCTTTCAATATTAGTGAACAGAAACACTATTCTGACTATAGGTGAACAGACGGGCTGCTTTCAATATTAGTGAACAGAAACACTATTCTGACTATAGGTGAACAGACTGGCTGCTTTCAATATTAGTGAACAGAAGCACTACTTTTTGTCGATGAACAGAAACACTCTTTTGACTATAGGGGAACAGAAATACGGTTTTGACTATAGATGAACCGAAACACTGCTTTGACTAGACGAACAGAAACACTACTTTGACTAGATGAACAGAAACACTACTTTGACTGTAGGTGAATAGAATCGCTACTTTGACTGTTGGTGAACAGAAATACTACTTTGTCGGTGAACAGAAAGACTACTTTGTCGGTGAACAGAAAGACTACTTTGACTAAAGGTGAACAGAAACACACTACTTAGACGATAAGTGAACACAGGAACGCTACTTTCACGATAGGTGAACAGGAACACTACTTTGACGATAGCTGAACAGGAACACTTACGATAGCTGAACAGAAACACTACTACTTTGACGATAGCTGAACAGGAACGCTACTTTGACGATAGGTGAACAGAAACGCTATTTTGACGATAGGTGAACAGGAACACTACTTTGACGATAGCTGAACAGGAACACTTACGATAGATGAACAGGAACACTACTTTGACGATAGGTGAACAGAAACACTATTTTGATGATAGGTGAACAGGAACACTACTTTGACGATAGGTGAACAGAAACACACACTATAGATCAACAACAAAAAATACGCACCACTTTTAATGTTGGTGAACAGAAACATTATTTTCACTACAGCTGAACAGATACACTATTTCAGTACAGGTGAAGAGAAACATTGCTTGACCACAGTAAACAGCAATACTACCTTGCCTTTAGGGAAACAGACACGCTCTAGGGGTTAAGCAGAAACACATATAATCTAGCTACAGGTGAACATAAGCATTACTTTGGTGATAGATTTTTATGGGTACTCCAGCCTTCAATTTTCCCACTCCCCCCCCCCCCCCTTTTTTTTTTCCTCTTTTTTGTGTTTCTTTTCATTTTTCTTTCCTTTTCTTTGTTTTTCTTTAAACAGTGGGGCCTCCATCCTCTTGTTTTTTTTTTTTTTTCCACTGTCCTTTGTTTTTTTTCCTGTAAATGACTTCCACTCATCATGCATTGTCTGTGTATTTTTCAACAGATGGACATTCTCGTGGTGCTCTTTTTGTTGTAGTGTCTAATATAAAGTGTCTGGGTTTATTCCAGTACTGATGTGTAGTACACTGACACTTCCATTCTGCGATGTTTACTGCATAGTACAATTCTCATCACATGAATACACACTCGCACCTCCTCTCCTACTTCACTCCTAACATCCCCCGCATCTGGTGTGTGTGTGTGTGTGTGTGTGTGTGTGTGTGTGTGTGTGTGTGTGTGTGTGTGTGTCCTGTGAGGACTATACACAGCCTCACTAACTCATGTTCAGTGTGAACATTGTTGACAGCCTATGTGTAGTGTTCACAGACCACCAGGCGTCTGATGTGAACATTGTTGACAGCCTATGTACAGTGTTCACAGACCACCAAGCCTCTGATGTGAACAGTGTTGACAGCTTGTGTGTAGTGTTCACAGACCACCAGGTGTCTGATGTGAACAGTGTTGACAGCCTATGTACAGTGTTCACAGACCACCAGGCGTCTGACGTGAACAGTGTTGACAGTCTCATTGCCTACGAACCACTGTGGACAATGTTGACAATATGTCCCAGTGCCCGTTGTGGACAAACATGACAGTCCCATTACTTGTGTCCCATGTCGACAGTACTGCCAGTCTCACTGACAAGTCACTTGGGTCCAAAGTTATAGGTGGCATGTGTGTATTGTAACAACAACAAAAACAACAACAGCCACGGCAACAACTACAGTAACAACAACTACAACAACCACGCAGTGAGGTTGCTGGTGTCGTGGTGTCCAGGTGGCCTACATGCTGTCTGACCAGGACCGGGTCGGCTGGAACTTGACGCTGCGGCTGATCAGTGTGGTCCTCATGAGGACTGATCCGGTGAGTTGCTGTTGGCTGCATCGTTTTTGTGCTCCCACTTCTTATGGAACAGGGGCTACTTTACAATGGGAACGAAGAAATGCTGTCTGTGTGTCCTGTCTGTCTGTCCGTCCGTGGTCAAAATGTGTTCCACTCGCTTCAGACAAAAACTACTGGGCCGATCTTTCTGAACATTTGTAGGTATGTTCACGATGGGTCCCGGATGATGCCCGATGTTTTATTTTACCGTTATATCCGTTACTAAATGCTATAACGGCCCATAACGGCTTCTCTTCTTTATGGAATATCTCAGAAAGTACTTGGCCGATCTTTCTGAAAATTTGTAGGTATGTTCATCATGGGTCACAGATGTGGCCGATGTTTACTAGAATAGCCGTTACTAACGGCTATAACGGGCTAAAACGGTTTTTCCTCTTAGCGGAATATCTCACGCGTGTTCAAGATAAACTGGAGTACGTTTATATGCTTTGGATCTTGTTCTTTCTGCATTGTCCAACGTTGGTAATGACTGAATTTGTACTGTGCCGTCTTTGCCATATGTGGATACTGCTTGACCCGCGTGTGTTCGTGATATATCTTTTTTTTGTTTATATTTTAAAACCTCCCACTCTACCCCCCCTCCCCCCTCTGCTATCCCGCCCCTCTCTTTCATTGTTTGGCACGGTTCTGCTCGTTGGAATAAATGGCATGGAAAGTTTCCATGCACTAGCTGAAATTCCTGAATGCAAGTGTAAATCTAAAAAGTTACAGTTATTTATCCATGGGTGTTCTTTTTTTTTCAATTGAAATGGAAAACACACGTTTGTAAATATAAATTCCTTACAGGTTCTTGAATTTGTATATGTGTAGGTATCTGCAAGAGAGTTGGATGGGAGATGTGTACATGTGTTTGTATGTGAATTGAATGGAAACATTGGGGGCGAGGGATGGGGTGGGGTTCCATTTAGAGTAAATAAATGCTTGCATATTTTTTGTATAACTTTGTTTTTTATGCTTGTACTTCTTAAATCTGCGTTTCTGTTTCTACTGTCGTAGTGACTCATGACCTATGTTAAGCTATAGTCTTCGTAAATGAATGTGCAATAAAAACAATGCAGTGAAATAAAGTCATGAAAGTTTAATGTGCGTTGATTTGCTGTCAACGTAATGACACTTCATTAAATACTTTAAATATTACATAACAACGACATTACTAATTAAATCGACGTTAGAGATCATGCAGTGTGAATATGATTCCTCCATGTAATGCATTTCATAAGCAGTCAAGATAACAATGTATCCATGATATTGCAAAAAGGGGGACCAGTTTTCATCCTTCTACAAATTCCCATGTAAATAAAGTTCCTAGATAATGATGATGATATCGTTATCAACATGTTTATTTGTCACCCGTGCGGTATATTGGTCGATGTCAAGGGAATACATCATCTTCAGCTTCATAACAAGAAGAATGAGCCCTAGCTACAGACAGTTTTTTTTTTTTTTTTTTTAAATGATTGTTAGACATTAGTATAACTCTGTCTCATAACTACATAACACGCATAAATGTTTGCATATAATTCTGTGACATGCAGAAGGAAGATGGGTTGCGTCAGACACATGAACAACAAGGTTTTCTGCGGAGGTTACACTCTTTCAGGGGACACTGAGGAAAGAGTGGCGTTTCTTATTCACTTTGCAAGCAATCTTGTGCAAGGCGGGTAGTTTTGCGTTTCCGTTTCAGACTGAACGCTAATGTGCGTCCGAAGATCTTTAACCTATGTCTTTGATTCCCGTCAGAGTATACACAGAAAAAGGCTCAGTCATTAAGCGTTTCAGTGTGTATGTTTTCTTTCGAGCTCCGAAAATCATGTACACACCGATGTCTTTTCGTCACTAATACAAGAAAATAAACAGACCTAAACGATTAATGCAGACCGACACATGTGACCCTCTCAACACGATGCCAATCTTAAAATAATGCAGTAATACGCATACTTGCAATATGCAGACTTCTCAGATTAACTTCACATCAGAATAGATGAACTAAATCTAAAAATAAGAAAGTTTTGTCCATTTCATGGAGGACACTCTGTCGGCGGCCATTTTGAGAAAACGGCTTCTGACGTTTTTGCAGCCTCACCTGCACATTTTCCTGAGCCTAACACAATTTTACGATTTACTAATTAACTTCATGTTGAAAGCAAATGAATATGTTACATAAAAATTTACGGTGTTAAGAACACGGTTTAAAAGTGTCAAAATGTCCCAGATTGATCTCCACTACCTATTTTTGCCTCCAATAGGAAGTTAACACTGATTTTCATCTTGGCGGTCACGTATGAAATAATTAAAAAGAGAAGACTTCGAACAATCTGGTGTCTAGTTCAATTTGTTTCCCTTCAGATTCCACTTCCTGTTTGATATGAACCAGATGCGTGTTGTCTAAAAGGGTTAAAGGTCAGTGAGAAAACCCTTTTCGATTTTGGTTCAGGTGTTGCTTTCGAACGAGGGTTCACCTAAACAGTACTGTCTCACGGCATAAAAGAATTCGGTTTTCATCTTTCAAAACCCGATTCCATGCAATGTATGGATGACATACTATTTTTTCCCATCTGGTTCCTGCAGTCAGTAGAATCAGCTGAAGTCTTACAATGTTTGTTACTTTTTTACAACTTAAAATAATTGCTCTCAAACAGGTTTTCTACCATCTGAGTTTTCTTTCTCATCACTTCTTCACACACTGGAAAAGTATTTTGATCATTAATAATAATGGTGATAACAACTACCATCTGAGTTTTCTTTCTCACCACATCTT
>JADBJO010009228.1:57500-75000 GCA_016801955.1 Conus betulinus
CTGCATGTTTAATCGCTAAGTGATGCGAGTATCTTTCAGTTTCATATTTACCATCTATTTCCTTCAAAAATGCTTGTAGATTAGGATTTACGTTTTGTATTCTTAACTTTTATAGGAAGAACTTTACCAAGTAGGATAATGAGATTAATCATTTCGTCAGTTTTTAATGTTATCTGCAACATCAAAGAGAATTAACTCCAGTGTGATGACAGACAATGGCAGTTTACTGCATTTTTTTTTTTAAATAAACTTCTCTAATTTCACCCAGAATGCTGATGGAAAATCGATATTCATATAGACAGTGCTCTGTCGAGTCCTTTTCTTTGTCACACAAAATTACATTTGTTACTGTGGACAATACCCATGTTTCTTCAAATGTTAGTCATAACTAGCATTCTATAGCAAGTTCGATTTGAAACCATTTTCATTTTGACTTTTTTTGGGGTTATTTTTATCAGTACTGGCTTCCAACCCATTGGAATGTTTAATTTTTCTTCCCATCTTACAAATGGTTAATGTTCAATACTTCCACTTGTTCTAGTAACACGTTGTAATAAGCTCTGGATCCTTTATTAATACTAACACTTCAAAGTTTTTGAACATGTCCCACCAATATTGTCATAAAAACATAATTCTTCTTCTCATTCGTTTGTATTTTTCAATTGTTTGCGGACAACTTGTAGACTCCAGAAAGTTTACCCGAATTCCACATTTTGGTGTAAAAAAAATCTGTAGCTCAAAAATTCCCCCGTCGTTATTAACTAAACCTTTCACAAAAAAGGATACTGTTATCTGCCCGTTTTTGTAATAAAAGGGTTTTGTTTTCGATCATAAATCATCTGTGAAAAAGATGGGTTCTGACAATAATTCACATCCATCCTTTAGTTCAACTTGGGTTGAAATTTAGGGTACGCCGAGAATATGTCTATCCAAAAAGTATTAAGTTCACAGCGTTCAAAAAGCCCCGGTTCATAATTGTTTAATGAGTCTAAATGTGGGCACACAGGATGTAGTATTTATACCCTTTTGGGGGAATGAGTAAAAATCTTCCTAATGCAAGCACGTTTTTTAGTGCATTAATATACTTTTCAATACTAGATTTACCTATTCCTCCTTTTTCAACACGGTATGAGGAATATTTCCTCTTAATTGTATCCTATTGTTGTCCTATACAAAATCATAGCACATTTTCGTATTCGTTTAATCTGAGAGTTTGGAGGATTTGGGGAAGTAGTGTCCACAGATCAATGAGTTTTGACAGAATTAATTAGATACTTTAATACATGAATTCTCCAAAAGATGTTACAGTTCTTTGGAGCCATACCTTGAAAAGGTTTTTTTTTTTACTTCAGTAAGTTTATCTGCTATGTTTATCTCTGTGACATTTGAAATATCGTTTGTAAACCAGAGTTCTAGGATTTTGAATTTTGAGGGATTCCATTCCATTTATTTATAAGTGAAATGTGTAACTATAGACTTTTTCTTGCTTCCCAGCCACACGGTAAAGGTTTTCTCAAAATTTAGTCTTAACCCTGAGCAAGATTCTAATTCAGAATCCCAAAAAGTTTTTCATAAGATCCTCTGTCCCCATTTAACGTAAATGACGTGTCATCAGCAAACTGATTAATTTTGAATCTGTTATACCTACGCCTTTTATATCGGTGTCTTCTCTAATCCTGCAAGCGAGTATTTCAGCACACCCTACTCCCTGTCCAAATCCACCCATTAGTTTTACAATAAACTTTTGATTTGTTCTCTTTGTCCACAACACTTGAATACAGTCCCCCTCCTCCCCCCCCCCCCCCCCCCCCTCCCCTTCATACTACTCAACTATTCCTACTTTTTTCAGCTGATCATTTTGTACTGTCTCCAACCTTCACCTTTACCCGTTCCCACCCCCCCTCTCTCTCTCTCTCTCTCTCTCTCTCTCTCTCTCTCTCTCTCCCCCCCCCCCCCCCCCCTTCCTTGAATTGTGCTCACAACTGCATTCTGGCCTTTAGTTTCATTTGTGGATTGTGCTGTGCAAGAGAAGTATTTTTTTTCTTATCTCCTTTCTCTCTTGTCCTGTGTTTGTTGAAAAAGGCACTTTCGCCGAAATATCCAGAAGTTTTGAGTTGACCTTTGTAAATAAAATAACGTCACTTTACACTTTTTATGTGCTTCCTATTGTAAAGCTTTGAGATACATACGCTTTTATGTTTTCATAAAAAAGTGAAGACCCATTTGCACAACTTTTTTCCCCAAAACCAAAGGTCGCTAGTATATCTTTTTCATGTATGACCAGTTGACCGAATCAAAAGCTTTCCCGAAGTCTATTGAAATTGATAAACCTGGTAAATCTGTCTTATCAAGATAATCTATAATATCACAGATAGTTCGGATACTATGTCCAATATATCTTCCTGATACAAAACCAGTTTGATCCTCATTGATTAGTTTATGTAAAACGCACCTTATTGTGTGCGCTATGCAAGTTGACCCAATTTATATATATCACGTTCAGAAGTGTTAATGGCCGCCTGTTCTTGAGATACTGTCTAGGTTTATCTTCTTTCGGAATACTAATTAAAATCCCTTCCTTTCGCGTAACTGACATCTCTTCTTTTAGGTAACCTTCAATAGAAAGCGGACAACAAAGCTGTCTCCAGAAATTTTTTTTGGATTTAATCATTCCATCTGTACCAGGGCTTGTATCATTTTTCATATTTTTTCAGAGCTACGGATGCTTCTTCTACTGTTATTAATCTTTCTAGGGTACACGCTTCAGTCTTTGTTCATTTTGGAAGGTTATGTACATATGGGTTCAGGTCCAATTCCTGTGTGTTTCTTACTGCATATAGTGATTGGTAAATTTTTTTTTTTCGTGTGTTTGTTTTCTTTAAGAATATCCTCGGTTTCAGTTAATACTTCTCCTCCGATTGATTTTAGTTGCATCGGGTTTTTTTGTTTTGTTTTGTTTTTTGTTTTTGTTTGTTTCTTTTGTTTTGTTTTTTGTTTGTTGTTTTTGTTTTAGTTTTTTTTTTATAACAATATGCCTTTTTCAAGAGAACATACGTATTTGTTTGTTTGTTTTTTTCACCCTTTGAGGCCCACTTAGCGCTCGATCTCAGTAATATGCCCTCCATTTTTTTATTTCTTTTTTTTTTTCGGTTTGTTTGTTCGTTTTTGTTTTGTTTTGTTTTGCTTTCCTAATGTTAGTTTTTTTTCTTTTTATCTCTTAACATCATTTTTTTCAAAAATGAGAAAGAAGTGAGGCAGGGAACAGTAAATAAATAAACAGTAAACAAGTAGGGTAACTTTTGCTGCTCCATACGAAAGCCTAACACAGAGTAACTTTTATTCAAGACTGGCACAGCCTTTTTAAACTTGATAAACTCAGACAAATTGACAGACGAACAATCTAATAGTGGGGGAAAAACAAGCGCAGGCTAACAACTCAACTGTCTTCATAGTAATGACTTGGCAATGATTTAGACTTAAAGGGGATCTGAAGTGGAGATCTGGATTTATTTGTTTGGAATTTGGTGTATAACCTCTCGGTTATAAGGCATTACTGCTTATTGATTTTTTTTTCTCTCTCTTAATTGCTTCGTTTATGAGTTCCACGTAGGAAATATCTTTCCGGAGAGAGGAGTTAAATTTCCAAAAACTTCTGTGTCTTTCTTCATGTTTGCTTTCAAGGCTGATACTAACAGAGAATAGTCACGTGTATATCCATGAAATATTTCAGCATTCTTTAGGAGTGTGACCAGAGAGTGTGGCACCAGAAAACAAATCTAAACGCCTCTGCTGAAAAGGGGTTTGTTTTCTCCAGTTGTGTCTTAGTACTCTGGTATTCAATTCTCTTCAAATATCAATAAAGTCTAGTTCTGTCACCATGTCTTTAACCACGTCTTGTGCATTGGGATTATTTATATTTTTTACAATTGTGATACTCTAAGTTTGGATTAAGCACTAAATTCCAGTCTCAAGCAAATTATTACGTCAGAAATTCGGAACAGAGTTTGCCTGCCCTCTGATCTTCTTGTGCAGGAGTTTTATCAAACGGAACCTCGAGAAAAAATAGGAACCCGCATGAAAAAAAATATGCCAGGGAACTGTCAATGAAAAATACGATCAAGTGACTCTGCATACTGGGTAAGGAGGACAGATCGTTGACATTGTCTGTCTGTCTGTCTCTTTCTGTGTATCTGTCCCAATTCTTGTCGTCTACCTGTCTGTCAATATGTCTGTCTGTCTGTCCCCCCTCTCTCTCTCTCTCTCTCTCTCTCTCTCTCTCTCTCTCTCTCTCTCTCTCTGCCTGTCTCTCTCCATATCCGAACCCCAGAATTAACCTATTTGAATTAAGCCTAATGTACTCGGGTCCCACTTTTTTGGAACTCCCTTCCAGAGTCCATCACACGAACTTTCAAAAACAGAGACCTTACCCATCTTCTGCGGTAAATGTACTGACAACTAATACCAACAAGTTGGCTTCAAAGCGAGGTGACTGAGGGCGGAAAAGGAAGCAAGTTTAAGAAGAAAGGGTATTAGTTTCGCAAGACAATTCAGGCAAACAGTTCACGGGACAAAACACTATGCATTTTGACCTCCTGGGTTTTCTTCAGCCCAAAAAAAACAAAATAACATTTAGGACAATGAAAACGAAAGAACGAGCAACCATTTTCTCATATTCGGCGCAGATGGGTGTCGGATGAAAACGAGGCCGTTGAGAAGGGGACGTTGGCAGTTGAAATAATAATGATGTCAACAATAGTAATGGTAACAGTAGCTGTAATAGTGATGATAGTGACGATGATGGAAACATGTAAATAATAAGAGGGGGAATACTGTGAATCTTTTGGTGATGATATGAAGATGATACCTGAAGTAGTATTAGTGGCCAAAGGGAAAGAGAAGAGGGCAGTGAAACAACAAGGGTTGTTTTGTTTGTTTGTTTGCTTGTTTGTTTTGCTTGTTTCATCATTATTGTTTAATGGTAGGATGTATTAGTGATGGTGGTGACTATGGTAGATTAATAATAGTTCTTGGAAGCAAGAAATAGAGAGAAAAAAGAAAAAAATAACGGTGGTTACTATAACGATAGTATTTATATGCGGGGGATGTGGTAATGATAATAATGACTGGAAAGAAGTGGAGGTGATCAGTGAGTGAAGGGCCATCATTGCTGCTGGGGAAAGAAGAAAGAAAGAAAGAAAGAGAGGGCGGGGGGTGGGGGGAGGGGGCGGAGAGCTCATATCTTTCCACCTACGCATACAAATGCACAGGGAGATAGGGGGAATGGAAATTCACGCAAACAGAATTTAGAAAGAGACGGGGTTAGTTACCGCCAAGGACAAACGAAGTACAGGACAAGACACGATGCATTTCGACCTCTTCGGTCTTCTTCCGGATAAAAACCACACAAAAAAAAAATTAGAATAATGAAAACGAAGAAAGAGAAACTACTTATCTTTTCATATTCGGCGCAAAGTCAAAATCAAAATGGCCGCTGGACGAAAACGAGGAAGAGAGCTGAAATAGTAAGGAGGTGGGGGGGGGGGGGGGGGGGTCTTTAGGGGGTTGGGTGACATTGAAGCACAAAAGCTGAAAAAAAAAATCGGTTTATTAGGACATAAAGGTTCATATGTTATCGAACAGAACTTTTCTGTAGCTTGGATTAATCCACAAAAGGTAAGAAAGTACTTATGGTACACAAAACAGCACAGGAAAAACGAAAAGCGTATCTTTAGCTAACATGAAATAGTTGTAGTAGCAGTGATAGTGACAGTAGTAGTGATGATGAATATAGTAATAATAATAATGTTGATGATGATGATGATGATGATGATGATGATGATGACTACTACTACCACTACATATATTGATAAAAACCTAAAACTTCTCAGTTAGACCAGCAAATGCGCACTACAAGTCAAAATCCAGATGAAAATGGCTTATTTCATGAAGAAAATGGTAAAGTGAACCTTTTGACACCGAAAGTTGACCATACTTCTTGCAGGAAAACGTCCGATCCCCGGCGGGTGGGACTGGCCTGGGTTGGAGGACTCTGCATGCGCAGGTGGAGATGTTCAGCTTCCAGAGCTTCCAAGCTCAACTTCATGGCAGAGCTGCACGAGTTCGGACACAGGTCTGAATGACAGAGAGAGAGAGAGAGAGAGAGAGAGAGAGAGAGAGAGAGAGAGAGACAGACAGACAGACAGACAGACAGACAGACACAGACAGACAGACTGACAGACAGAAGACACACACACACACACACACACACACACACACACACACACACTCACACACATACAGAGAGAGAGAGAGAGAGAGAGAGAGGAGAGAGAGAGAGAGAGAACAAGGCACATGTACTCATTTTTCATAAGGCATGCAAATACGTAGAAGGTATTTAGCAAAGTGACATGGAATTTTGAAGAGAGAGAGAGAGAGAGAGAGAGAGAGAGAGAGAGAGAGAGAGAGAGAGAGAGAGAGAGAGAGATTCAGTCGTGTCACATGACAGCAAAATTGATTTACATACCCAGCCTCGGCCTGGGCCACGACGGGAAGATGCAGGTTTGCAAAGACGAAACCGATCAGACGAGAGGCTTCATGGGAGGCAACCGAGATAACTTCCGGCTCTGCTACAGAACGGTTCTCGACAACAAACTCACGTGAGTTCTACATCTGTGACGATGACAGCGACAATCAACAACAACAAATACCACGAATAATAATAACAATACCCATCATAATAATACTAGTAATCATGATAATAATGATAATAATAATAATATTGAGGAGGAGGAGGAGAAGGATGACGACGACGACGACGACGACGATGATGATGATGATGATGATGATGATGATGATGATGATGATGAAGATAACAATGATGATGATGATGATGATGATGATGATGATGATGATGATGAAGTCTATAATGAGAACGTTAACTACATTAACAATAACAATGACGAAGAGGAAGTAGAAAGGACTCATGGTTCTAATTGTAGCAGCACCAATGACGGTGATAATGACAATGGTGATGATCATAAATACAATGCTCTTCAGACATTGATAAACCTGACGCACACACATGGCTCAGGTTAGAAGTCTTGTGCAATCCTCTGTCTCTGGCCACCCATCACGCCCATGGCGCGCTGAAATAGTTGTTCTCCTGCCTCCCTCTGACATGAACGCCCATGGCGCTGAATAGTTGTTCTCCTGCCTCCCTCTGACATGAACGCCCACGGCGCTGAATAGTTGTTCTCCTGCTTCCCTCTAACATGAACGCCGATGGCGCTGAATAGTTTGTTCTCCTGCCTCCCTCTGACATGAACGCCCATGGCGCTGAATAGTTGTTCTCCTGCCTCCCTCTAACATGAACGCCCACGGCGCTGAATAGTTGTTCTCCTGCCTCCCTCTAACATGAACGCCGATGGCGCTGAATAGTGCTCTCCTGCTTCCCTCTAACATGAACGCCGATGGCGCTGAATAGTTGTTCTCCTGCCTCCCTCTGACATGAACGCCCATGGCGCTGAATAGTTGCTCTCCTGCCTCCTCTAACATGAACGCCCATGGCGCTGAATAGTTGCTCTCCTGCCTCCCTCTGACATGAACGCCCATGGCGCTGAATTGTTGTTCTCCTGCCTCCCTCTGACATGAACGCCCATGGCGCTGAATAGTTGCTCTCCTGCTGCTTCCCTCTGACATGAACGCCCATGGCGCTGAATAGTTGTTCTCCTGCCTCTAACATGAACGCCCATGGCGCTGAATAGTTGTTCTCCTTCCTCCCTCTAACATGAATGCCCATGGCGCTGAATAGTTGTTCTCCTGCCTCTAACAATAACGCCCATGGCGCTGAATAGTTGTTCTCCTGCCTCCCTCTAACATGAACGCCCATGGCGCTGAATAGTTGCTCTCCTGCCTCTAACATGAACGCCCTTGGCGCTGAATAGTTGCTCTCCTCCCTCTAACATGAACGCCCACGGCGCTGAATAGTTGCTCTCCTCCCTCTAACATGAACGCCCACGGCGCTGAATAGTTGTTCTCCTGCTCTGCCTCTAACATGAACGCCCACGGCGCTGAATAGTTGCTCTCCTCCCTCTAACATGAATGCCATGGTGCTGAATAGTTGCTCTCCTGCCTCTAACATGAACGCCCATGGTGCTGAATAGTTGCTCTCCTCCCTCTAACATGAACGCCCATGGTGCTGAATAGTTGCTCTCCTCCCTCTAACATGAACGCCCATGGCGCTGAATAGTTGCTCTCCTGCCTCTAACATGAACGCCCTTGGCGCTGAATAGTTGTTCTCCTCCCTCTAACATGAACGCCCTTGGCGCTGAATAGTTGTTCTCCTGCCTCTAACATGAACGCCCATGGCGCTGAATAGTTGTTCTCCTGCCTCTAACATGAACGCCCATGGCGCTGAATAGTTGCTCTCCTGCCTCTAACATGAACACCTATGGCGCTGAATAGTTGTTCTCCTCCCTCTAACATGAACGCCCATGGCGCTGAATAGTTGTTCTCCTGCCTCTAACATGAACGCCCTTGGCGCTGAATAGTTGTTCTCCTGCCTCTAACATGAACGCCCATGGCGCTGAATAGTTGTTCTCCTGCCTCTAACATGAACGCCCTTGGCGCTGAATAGTTGTTCTCCTGCCTCTAACATGAACACCCATGGCGCTGAATAGTTGTTCTCCTCCCTCTAACATGAACGCCCTTGGCGCTGAATAGTTAATCTCCTGCCTCTAACATGAACACCCATGGCGCTGAATAGTTGTTCTCCTGCCTGCCTCTGACATGAACGCCCTTGGCGCTGAATAGTTGTTCTCCTGCCTCTAACATGAACGCCCTTGGCGCTGAATAGTTGTTCTCCTGCCTCCCTCTAACATGAACGCCGATGGCGCTGAATAGTTGTTCTCCTCCCTCTAACATGAACGCCCTTGGCGCTGAATAGTTGTTCTCCTGCCTCTAACATGAACGCCCTTGGCCTTCAGAACAAACAAGTTGTGGATTCCCGTGCCTGACTGTCTAAAGCTCTTTTTTCGCCAGGGAAGATAAAAAGCTGCAGCTCACTTAGGAAGGACTGAGTGAAGGCACTCCTCTATCTGCCTTATTGTGTTTTTCAGCGATTTTAAGTGACTCGTGTCCTCACTGGCTGGGGTAAATTTCGGTATTGTCGCTCTCGGGGATCTGGGCTCATCGAGCTCTAAATGAAAGGCAATTTCTGTCTGATTTTTGGAAGGCTGCTGACTGACGAAAGTATGAAGCCACATATCCTGTATTTTTGACACCTGTCATCAGTGAGGGAATTTGGCAGCTATTTATGACATTAGACATAAAGACATCTGTTTATTGTTTTCTTCGAGGGAGACGCTATTTTGCTTCGACTTTTAAAACTTGTTGCTGTTAATAACTAACAAGTATGGCGATTCTTGCTCCCATGATGAAATAAATGTACGTCCATAACTCCAAACGAATGCTGCTTATGACACCGAATCGCCTAGCAGAAATGACACACACAGAGCACACACGACATACAGGGAGACGTCTCCCGACATGTTGGTGTTCAGTCAGTCAGACCAGTGGAATCCATGTTATTTATACCCCAGCCACATGTAAAGGACGTGTCAGGGCTGCCATCTTTTAGAAGTCAGTTCCGTCAGCTCCAGGAAGAAAACACACGTGCTTCACTTTACTGTCCATCTTCTCCATACTTTTGGTGAGAGGAGAAAATAAATTGTGTTGAACTTGCTTTCTATTCCTCTGTTATCAGCAATAGGAAAGAACCACTGGATTAAAACAAAGCTGTTGATGACTTGTCGGGAATTTGACTGTAGTTTACCTCGAAAGTGACCAAATCACAAGTTTTGGTCCAAACTCGGCACTTCAGTTGCACACTTCCTACCTGTTCTTGTGCGCCAATGTAGGTAAGAAAGACCAGAAAACGCACGTGCAGTTTGCGCCACACTAAACTAAACCCAGTACGAATGTTATGAGGTACAAACTGTAGAGAGAGATGATCAGAAAACATAACTGTTGTTACCACTACCACCATTATGATTTCTGTTGCTGTTATTGCTGCTATTATCACCACTATGATTTCGTTCCTTCTGCATCGACTTCCACTATCATTACTATTACTTTTTAAATCTCTCTTTTTCAGGCGAAGAAGTAGCAGGTGTATCTTCTCCGACTACTTCACGGATAACGGTAAGTTCCTACTGGTTTGTTTTATCTTCTTTTAAAGGTTCTGTTACGTCATTTTTTGTTTTGCGTTCTAAGGCTTGGTTTTGTTTAATGGGGCGTAGTGTGGTGAGTTAGGTCGCATCTATAGTTTTGTTTCCTGTGGTTGGTGTCAGGAGTTGTGCTATGATGGTTTTGTTTGCATTGGTGTCGTGAGTTGTGTTATCTTGGGTTTTATTCTATTAGTGTCTTGAGTTGTGCTAGGTTAGGTTTTGTTGCATTGGTGTCTTGAGTTGTGCTATGTTAGGGTTTTGTTGCATTGGTGTCTTGAGTTGTGCTATGTTAGGTTTTGTTGCATTGGATCTTGAGTTGTGCTATGTTAGGTTTTGTTGCATTGGTGTCTTGAGTTGTGCTATGTTTAGGTTTTGTTGCATTGGTATTGAGTGGTGCTATGTTAGGTTTTGTTGCATTGGTGTCTTGAGTTGTGCTATGTTAGGTTTTGTTGCATTGGTGTCTTGAGTTGTACTATGTTAGGTTTTGTTGCATTCGTGTCTTGAGTTGTGCTATGTTAGGTTTTGTTGCATTGGTATCTTGAGTTGTGCTATGTTAGGTTTTGTTGCATTGGGTCTTGAGTTGTGCGATGTAAGTTTTATACCATTCATGTCTTCAGTTGTGTTATGCTGGGTTTTACTACATTTGTGTCTTGAAATGTGTTATGTTGGGCTTTTATTACATTTTGTGTCTTGGGTTATATTATGTTGGGGGTTTTATTGCGTTGGTGTCTTGAGTTGTGTTATATTGGGTTTATTGCATTAAGCTGTACTGCGTTGTGATACTTGCGTTATATTTCATTTCTGAGTTGTGTCTCTTAACACAATGAAGGTTTCAATAGAGAGACAGGCAGACAGACAGAATCACACAGACAAACACACAGACAAGCACACAGAGAGACAGGCAGATGAGACAGCGAGAACGTGCTGGTTTCACTGACCTTTAGCTCAGGAGGAACAATTAAGCACACGGAAAACCCAGAGGAGAACAGTTCCTTTTTGTGCCCCCTTTCCCTTTAAACTCAGGTCAGGCTTTTAAGGCGACGGGTTTACACTGAGATGACCTTTAATATTCGCAGTACTTGACTATTGAGATAGAAGCTATCAGGAGAAGATGTTCAGATCGATTCTGATCGGTCATATCTTTCATTAACCTGTCTGCTCTTCAAGCTCTGAAGTGCAGTGTTTTAAAAGGATAGCTAAACACATATGCGCGCACGTGCGCGCGCGCGCGCACACACGCACACTCACACACACACTGAACTGAACTGCACTGAACTGAACTGAAACCATTTATTGTCAGATTAACCATAAGTTGTACTGACATTTTAACCAAAACGAATAACACTAACTCAGAACAGCGAATTGAAAATAAATAAGTTAAAAAATATGCACATATATAACATACTGTCAATTCATGGTTTTAGAGAAAATTGTAAAGAAATAATGTACGATACTTGTATAGAATTGAATTAAATGCCAAAGAATAAATACTGGTTGATTTATGTAAATCCGACATGGAAGCCGTGAAAAAATGCTTCCTGACCATAAGATATGAGAGAACGAACAAAACTGGACACAACATGAACCACAATTTATAAAAGGGATACCTGATTAAACGCGCACCAAAGCAATTTTCATCCTTGCTTTTCAATGAGATTATTAATATGTTTGCTCCAGAATAGTTCATAATGGAAAATAACACCAAGAAATTTTTACTGTTTGCTCTGATAGATCGGAGTGTCATTTATTTCAATAACAGCATCCTTCCCATTAATATCGATGATCTTTTTGGTGAAAACAATAAAAACGCTTTTTTTTTCAGTGGATAAGAGAAAACCAGATTCTTTCATGTGACCAACAATATTGTTTACAGCATCTTGAAACCTTGCTATAACGTTATTTCCTCTGGCTTGACTTCTTGTAAAATTACAGTAACATTTGTCCACACAGCAATATCATCAGTATGTGTGTGTGTCTTGGCATGAGTTATGTATGTGGTTTTTGTATGTGCGCAAGTGCGTGTGTGTGTGTGTGTGTGTGTGTGTGTGTGTGTGTGTGTGTGTGTGTGTGTGTGTGTGTGTGTTTGCTGGTGCACGTGAGAGCTCCTGCAAAAGCATAGACAAGAATATTCCTTACCCCCTCTCACCACGTCTATCCCCAACAAACACAATCACTAGCAGCAGACAATTACTGCAAACTGACGTATCGTGTATTCTTTTTGGTTTCAGTGCGCGAATACTGAAGACAGACTGATGCTGAAGACAGGCATGCGGGTCCTTGGCAGAATTTCTGGAGCCTTTACCTTTCATTCATTCTGACATCTAAAGTCGATTCTTTTTTCTCTTGTATCAAATGAACTGTTAATCAGTATGATCTAGTTTTTAGATAGTTGTATGTGAAACATAGTGAGATTTTATGGTAACATAGACACACAGACACACACAAACACATGACTCTCTTACTAGTGGTGGAAGGAGCAACTTTCCGGTACTAGTCATCGAAGAAATTTTTATTTGTTCGGGTGTTGATAAAATACGGAAGAGAATGGCTCTGAGATAATTTTCCTTAGGCCTGTACTATTAATTAAAAGTACTATAGCTCCGAGATACAGAATTGAAGAGAGAAGTTCAAACATTCAACATTCGATTGAACAACAGGGAACTGACACAAGTTAAGTGCACTTTCACACATCAACTTTTATTACTTATACATAGATAAGAAATGGCGTGACAATTCCATAGGCTGTGTTTCAGTTCTCATTGGACTACCACAATGAGGGTCCTTTCCTCACTCCTACTTTACTCGCTTGCACTCTGTGCAGCAAGCTTAAGTTGGCATACAGGGGTTCTGTCTATGTTACACTGAATGTATATGTTATTATACATCCACCACTGCTTGCTAATACCATAGACAGGTTCTCACTGTTTCATCATAAAGTGAGGGTAAGGGTCTGATGGGTTTGAGTCCAGGGTGGTAAGCAAACTTAGCTTTGCTTCGGAGAAGACAGTTGTTCTCTCCTGTGGCTGGTGACTGCCCCACTGGTGTAGATCTGTTGTCTGGTGTCGCCCTGGTTTCGGGCGAAGTCCCAGCTCCTGGTTTCAGTCAATGTGTAGCGTGACCAGGATCCCAGTTCTGCGATAAAGAGAACTTGATCTGTAGATGAGAATCTGGTGGCTGGTCTGTCGAGTGCACACATTTACCCTTTTCCTCTTTCTTTCAGAAGGGTTGTGAGACTCAGCCAGCAGCAAAGTTTTCTCTATGGTAGAGTTTCTGCTATAACTATTAACCTCCACTTTTGTTTAAAGGCTAAGTTAAGCTTACAAAAGGGTAGGAGACAGTAATACAATGTTACAGTTTTAGTTATACACTCTTCCTTGTTTCATATGAATCAAATCACACTGACTTGGGCTATGCTTAGTCCAAGTACACATGTGGTGTAGACTTAGAGTCATACACTACAAATCATTCCAATAATCACCAGTATTTATAAATCAGAGTAGCAGTTTTTACCTAGCACAGGCATACTGTTTTCCTGATCAAAATTAATCATTGAATTATTATCTTAACAGACAGAGTTGCATACTGACAAAAGTCAGGGTGCACACAAAGAGCAGTGGTCAGATTGTTAACAAAGAATCAAAACCACTGGGAGAGAGCTTTTGCCATATGATGGCAAGCAAACCACTACACAGAATAATCATTCATCAGTTTTGATAAATGTTGCTAAGCATTTGTACAAAGTTACAATGCTAACACACACACAGCATACATAAAATCATACATAGATTCAAAAATGTAAAACAGGTTCCAACTCACTTTTTCCTGGGAATGAACAGGAATGACGTGAGATCAAGGAGTTACCAAGAGTTCCTAGGCCTCTGTCCCTTTGTCTTCCTCTGCTCTTGTCTACAGGCAGTCCTGAGGGGTCAGTGAAGCTGAGCTGGTGTGTGCCTAGTTTTATGAATCTCTCTTGCCGAATCACAATTTCGACAAACTGTCATTCACCCATCAGGGGTGAGAGGGGGAGGGATTTAGTCTAGTCACCAATCGCCTCGGAAATTGTTTGATCCTAATCGGCACGGGATAATTTATGCATCCGTATAGCGTATAGCTGACCGTTGAGCGCCAGTTAATTTATGCGTCCGCCTAGGTGTTCGCGAGCACGTGCAGGTGCTTGCGAGGACGGGGACGGCAGGGATGAAAGGGAGGGGGGGGGGGGGGGGGGAGAGCGCGGCACATGTCTTTGTGTCGGCACATGTCTTTGTGTCGGCACATGCCTTTGTGTCGCGGGGTAGAGAGAGAGAGGGGGGGGGGGGGGGGTGAGACGGGCTGTTGTTAGAACGCCTCCCACGCTGCGGTGTATCGTACAGCATGGGGAGGGAGGGTTGAGAGGGGGGGGGGGAAGGGAGGGAGGTAGGCGGCTAAGAACGAAAGGCGGCACGTATTTACCGTGACGCAATTTTTTTCCTGTGTCACTGATCGTGTCTGTCGGGCCTTTCGCACTGTCCCAAGCAAGAAAGGGGGGGGGGGGGGGGGGGGGGGGGTTGAGAGGGGAGAGTGGGCATAGATTTGAACAAAGAGGTAAATAGTTGCTGCCTTTTTCGATTCAGATGTGTAATAGTCGGTCAAGGATAGTGTTTAATTTGTATCAACCAGTGTTCTGTATATTTGGCAATATGCACTTTCTGTGACGCGAATAAACTGTATCTTCAGAACTGATATGCGTGCTTGCTTGCGTGCCTGCCTATAGTCGCGCACGTATTTGTGTGTGTGTGTGTGTGTGTGTGTGTGTGTGTGTGTGTGTGTGTGTGCTTGCGTGCGTGCGCGCGCGTGTGTGTGTGTGTTAGTGTTAGTGTGTGTGTGTGTGTGTGTGTGTGTGTGTGTGTGTGTGTGTGTGTGTATTAATGCCTGTTCATGTGCATACATGTTAATGTGTGCTTAAGTTCTCAGAAGGATAAGGCGGAGATTTTGAAATCTGGAGCTTTTAATTCCTCGTCTTAATCAAGAAAATATTATCATCAATGTAATGTGTGTGTATGTATGTGTGTGTGTGTGTGTGTGTGTGTGTGTGTGTGTGTGTGTTTGTTTAGTTCACATGGCGTGTTTTTAGACGATTGTGATATTTGTAAATGATATACATCAAGATGACATTGATATATTATTATACAAATGAAAACATAATTGAAAATAAAGCTTAAATCAGTGAACATGAACAGCATAAACAATGTTTGCTTAAAAAAATACTGAAATCTCATACTAATGTACCGATAGAACTGCGAAGTAAATATTTTGATACATTAGCCAAAAATGAATGATTTGAAGTCAGAGTCTTAAAATCATCAATTGTAGGATTATTTGGTAACTGAAAAAATGGGTAGGTACTGCCGCATAGTGGGACAGTTAAATAGTACATGAAATGTCAAAAGACTTTCCCACATATGCATTTTGCAGTATCAACATATTTACATTTTAGATTATAGCATTGCTTTACAGACAAAGGAATATAAATGGTTTTCACAACGAATACTTTGTCCTGCACCTCCTCGTGGGTGTGTGTGTGAGTGTGTGTGTGTGTGTGTGTGTGTGTGTGTGTGTGTGTGTGTGTGTGTGTTGTTGTTGTTGTTGTTGTTGCTGCTGCTGTTGTTTTTGATGTTATTGTTGTCGTCGTCGTTGTTGTTGTTCTTGTTCTTGGTCTTGTTACTATGTCATCTTCGGAACATTCGCTTCCCATAGGTAATGAAGGGCACACGCACAGGCGCCCAGCTTGGCACTCACCCGCAGGCACACATGCGCACACGCACGTTCACCACTGACACTAACTATGATGGAACTTTTTTTCAATCCTGTTTCACTCACACTAATTATGATGGAACAGTTTTCAATCCTCTTTCATGCATACTAATTATAATGAAACAGTTTTTCAAACCTCAACACTAATTATGATGGAACAGTTTTCAATCCTGTTTCACTTACACTAACTAAGATGGAACAGTTTCCAATCCTGTTTTTGATGAATCACAGGTTTATAACATTGAAATGCAAATGACTTAGATGTTTGGTTTTTAGTTGTGCAGAACACCACTCGAATTACCTTGAGCCTATTTGATCAGTTGAGCTCTAAACGGTTCACATCTTTATTCATACCTTTGAATATTCTTTGTAGTTGTGGGTGTGTGGATGTTTCCCCAGAAGTCCGGATCAATAACATTATCTGCTTCAATTGTCACGGTCATTTGATTTATAGAAGAACGGTAAGTGATATCAGACGGTGGGAAAGGATGGGGGAGAAAGGAAGCGACAGAGAGAGGGGGAAAGAGATGACTGCATGCAAAAATTCGATAGGATCGTGCGTGTGTTTGTCGGTACTTGTGTGAGTGTGTGCAAGTGTTTAAAATCTAATTATATGGGGAAACTGGATATAAAAAAAGTTTGGATAGTTATCGAACAATGAGCATCAAAGCTATGAACGTATGAAAATCAATGAGAATCTATCAAATACGAAATCACAATAACGCATTAATCCTTTAACATCAAATTAACAAATAACACTCCAGTGGGTCGCATCTTGACGACTTGACATTGACTGCTCCCTGTGGATTGCCGGTGCCGGGGCTGCGGCGGGGCCGACCAGGCTGTGGCTGTGGACGGGGTGTCGGAATGAGTGGCGTGGGCGCACTGCCTCTGAGGTGGCGCAGAGGTTGGACAGCAAAAAAAAAAAAAAAAAAAAAAAACCCACACACACATACTGAGAAAGCAAAAGCCAACACATGCATTTTCATGTGTCAATATATATATATATATATATATATATATATATATATATGTGTGTGTGTGTGTGTGTGTGTGTGTGTGTGTGTGTGTGTGTGTGTGTACCTTCGATGGCGTTGAACAAATACCTTCAAAGTTCAAGTTTCAGTGACTTTTTCAACGGATATGCCTTTGAAGAGGAACCGACAAACTAGACAACCAGACACTCGTCAACCACACGTCGTCAGATCGTCCCACCAACCACTTTGTTAACCAGTATGTCGACTGAAAAAGAAAGCAGGCCAATCACCGACCTGCCGTTTGTCCCACAGAAGCGTCAGCGTCTTTTGAACACACTGCTGCACCTGTGCCACAGGTGTGTGTCTGTGGATCTGTGACACATTTAAAAATCAATACCACTCAGAAAACAACCGCATTTGATTACAAACACACACGCACCCACCCACACACACACACACACTCTCTCTCTCTCTCTCTCTCTCTCTCTTTATATGCCTGCCTACTCT
>JADBJO010009228.1:80000-86215 GCA_016801955.1 Conus betulinus
AAATTCACGCCTTGAGACGCCCACCCATTCAAAAGTTGTGGGTTCGAGTCCTGGCAGCGCCATGGGAAAAAAAATGGCTGAAGAAGGGCATCTGGGAGTCATGACCTGGATGCGGCCTGCCCCCCTTAGAGAGTGTAAGGAGTTCAAAACCGAAACAGTTGTTTGAGGGAGTTTCTTCTTTGAGGACCTTCAGCTGTCAAGCTCTCCATAGAGCTTTTTCATGTCATTATAGCGCAATACAAGGTAAAACAATACAGTGAAACACAACAGAAAACAATGCAACACAGTGCAAAAAAGACAACACTGTGTGATACAACACAGTGCAATACAAAAACAATGCATTAAACACAATACAGTGTGATACAACACAGTGTAAAGCAAGACAACAAAAGCGTGTCACAAGACAATAAAGTGCAATACGATACAGCGCAATAAAGACAACACACTGTGATACAAGACAACACAATGCAATATAGTGCAATAAAGACAACACATTGTAATACAAGACAACACACAGCAATACAGTGCAATAAAGACAACACACTGTGATACAAGACAACACAATGCCATACAGTGCAATAAAGACAACACACTGTAATACAAGACAACACAAAGCAATACAGTGCAATAAAGACAACACAGTGTGATACAAGACAACACAATGCCATACAGTGCAATGAAGACAACACACTATAATACAAGACAACACAAAGCAATACAGTGCAATAAAGACAACACACTGTGATACAAGACAACACAATGCCATACAGTGCAATAAAGACAACACACTGTAATACAAGACAACACAAAGCAATACAGTGCAATAAGACAACACAGTGTGATGCAAGACAACACAATGCAATACAGTGCAATAAAGAACAACACACTATAATACAAGACAACACAAAGCAATACAGTGCAATAAGACAACACAGTGTAATACAAGACAACGCAATGCTACAGACAAGACACACCAGTGTGATACAAGACAACCACAATGCAAATACAGTGCAATAAACAACACGCAGTGTGATACAAGACAATACAATGCAATACAGTGCAATAAAGAAAAACACAGTGTATAACAAGACAACACAATGCACTACAGTGCAATAAAGACAACACAGTGTGATACAAGACAACACAAAGCAATACAGTGCAATAAGACAACACACAGTCTGAGTGGCAAGACAATACAACACAAAGCATACAGTGCAATAAAGACAAAACACTGTAATACAAGACAACACACAGCAATACAGTGCAATAAAGACAACACAGTGTGATACAAGACAACGCAATGCACTACAGTGTGATAAAGACAACACAGTGTGATTCAAGACAACACAATGCAATACCGTGCAATAAGACAACACAGTGTGATGCAAGACAATACAATGCAATACAGTGCAATAAAGAAAAGACAAAGTGTAATATAAGACAACACAAAAGCAATACAGTGCAATAAAAACAACACACTGTAATACAAGACAACACAAAGCAATAGAGTGCAATAAAGTCAACACACTGTAATACAAGACAACACAATTCAATACAGTACCGAGCAATAAAGACAACACTGTGTGACTCAAGACAACACAGTTCAATACAGACAGCGCAATACAGACAACACAGTGTGATACAAGAAAACACAGTGCAATACAGTACAGTGCAATAAAGACAACACACTGTGATACAAGAAAACACAGTGCAATACATGCAGTGCAAATAAAGACAACACAAGTGTTTAATTCGATGCCTGTTGATTTGCTTGATATATAGATTTTGTACCTCCTTGGTCGCTGTGTGTTTTTATTTCTATTATGTCGTAAAATCAGCTCAAGAAAATGTTGAAATCAGCCCAGGATAGGTCGCATGGAACAAAATTTTGAAGAATTTAATACCAAAGGACTGGCAGGAAATGGGTGCTGAATGGCAGAAGCAGTGCTGAAACTCGAGCAGGCAGAGAGATTCTAGACATTCAGACTCCGAATGGGCAAGCCATCAAATGAATATGCCCGTGACCCAAATTTACACCATCGGTAATACTTCACTCCGTTGTTATGACGCCGGAGGAAAAAAGTTTGAGGAAAAAGAACGCAAGCTGTGTGCCTCCCCAATGCCCCCACTCCTGCCAAGGATAAAGAAAGCCCAATCCACAATGCATTTAGCATGTCACTCCTGCCAAGGATAAGAAAGCCAATCAACCACAATGCCTTTAGCATGTCACTCCCTGCCAAAGGATAAGAAAGCCAATCAACCACAATGCATTAGCATGTCACTCTACCAAGGAAAAGAAAGCCAATCAACCACAATGCATTGAACATGTCACTCCTGCCAAGAATAAGAAAGCCAATCAAGCACAATGCATTGAACATGTCACTCCTACCAAGAATAAGAAAGCCAATCAAGCACAATGCATTGAACATGTCACTCTGCCAAGGATCCCCAAAAGAGCCAAGAAAAGAAAGCCTCAATCAAGCACAATGCATTGAAATCATGTCACTCCTGCCAAGGGATAAGAAAGCCAATCAAAACACAATGCATTTAGCATGTCACTCCTACCAAGGATAAGAAAGCCTAATCTACCAGCACAATGCATTGAGCAATGTCACTCCTACATTTAACTCCTGCCAAGTGATAAGAAAGCCAATCAACCACAATGCATTTAACATATCACTCCTATCAAAAAAAGAAAGCCAAGCATTACTAATCAAGCCTATCCTCCTATCAAGGAAAAAGGGAAACAAGATACTGCAGTTTACATGTCACTCCTACCAGAAAAAAGAAAGCCAAGCATACTGCAGTTTAACATATCACTCCTACCAAGAAAAGAAGCCATTCAAGCATAATGCATTTAACATGCCGCTCCCTACCAAGAACAAGAAAGCGCTTAAGCCATTCACAATGCATTTAGCATGTCCTCAACAAATGCATTTGAGTGACTTGTTGACACATGTTTGTCAACCAGGTTGATGGCCTTTCCAAGGATCATGCATAAAGACATTTTGTTTTTTAATTTCATCAGACTCAGAGAAGGAAACCTACAAAAAAAAAACTGGTCAAAGTTAGAAAGAAGTAGCCTGTTGTCTGAACACTGCCAGTGGTCCTCAGGAGATCATGAAATCTGGCGGCTGACTCCTAGTGCATGCTCGAGCGTGTTTAATGCAAAGGTAGTCCGCAGACGCCGGGCCAATAATTGTCAAGACTGCCATAGCAGTGGCTGAGGTTACGAATATCAATTTATTTCCACCAAAAGTTCAAAAACAGAGCGTGCAGTGGTTGCTGAGACCTACAATTTGTACAGAAATTCTCTCTTCCGGAAAGTACATTCAACTATCAAGCAAACAAATGGATTGCCTGAGTGTATGTAAGGACTCAGAAATCAACCGGGACAAGTTGTTGGGCGATAACTGGCAGCCATGTGTGGAAGACACGAGAAGACTGGACTGGCAGAGGGTCTTGCAGAAAGGCAAAATTCTCGTGGGTTTTCAAACCAGAACCATTTCCCCAGCTACAAGCAAAGCTATAAGCCAGGGCACCAATCACCACTCTCAATGGGCGACGAGGACCGTTAGAATCACATCCATAGATGAAGAGGTAAAGATCGGAAATTAACTGTTTCTGTCCTCCAACCTTATGTATCGGAATGGTAAAATAAAAAAAAAGAAAAGAAAAAAAAAAAGAAAAAAAGGAAAAGAAAGGACAGCCAACAACCTTGAAGCTGGTAATCCAAATGTTTTCGAGAGGTGTTAAGACACTGATCAGCGACCTTGAAACTCTTGAATGGTCTCAGCAGTGAAAAACAGATTGTGAACATTGACGTTTTATGTTTCCACCTCTTTCAGTGAGACCAGACAATCATTACCGGTGGTGACAGTGAAGTTTTTGAAGCTCAGGGTCCTTTGTTTAAAAAGGTCATCCTCCCCACTGTGATCGGCAAACCACTGGAGGTTCTAGAGCCATTTTAGCTAGAAAGAAGAAGGATGGCTCCTTGAGACTTACACACAGTTTGAAACAACACCAGATGAAAGCATCAGTTACCGTCATTTCAGACTGGACACATTCAGTACAACACAGAGTTTTTGCATTGAGAAATCGCCCCACGGCTTTTTTTTTTTCAGCTGATCTTAATCGCGCTTTCTGTTCTGTTCCTATTCAGTCATCAGCATCATCCAGAAGAACGCTGCGATCAAAAATGGTAATGGGAAAAAAAAAAAAAACATACGAGTTTTAATGCGCCCCTGAAATGGTCCCTACCTCGTGCACTTCGAAAACTCTAGAAAAACAAAAACAAAAAACAAACAAAACAAACAAAAACTAAAACGTCATTCTGGTCCCTCAGAAAGACAAAGCTATTTCTATTGGTTGTAGAAAGACTACGTGTGATATGGTAATACACAGCAAAGGCAGAGCATACTTCTTTAGGCGTAGAAAAGACTGCTTGTTGTATGGCAATACCACAACAGGCAGGGCATACTTCTATAGATTGTAGGAAAGACAAGGACAATGCTCGTTGTATGGCAATACACAGAAAGGCAGAGCAATACTTTCTATAGCTTGTAGGGAAGACTACTTGTGTATGGGCAATACACGAAGGATTCAGTGGCCTACCAAGGTTCACTCGTTCGGCTTTCATCATGGAGAGGAACCAGTGGAGGAGCTAACACTGACTGATGTTCTTGCGCATCGTACCTCATTTCAATGCCGTCCTCCAATAGACATTCTGAACAGCCTTACTCTTTCGGGTTTAAAAAATAGGCTTGCTGCTAAAACAGTTCAGGTGGCCAAAAGGGGCCCCGTTTTCATTCACTTTAACAGGTATTCGTTTGTAAGAAAGGGGAAAACAATGATACGACCGTCAATGCCATTGCACTATCTATCTTTTCTCTCACTTCTCTGTCTGTCTGTCTGTCTGTCTCTCTGTCTGTCTGTCTGTCTCTCTCTCTCCTCTAACGCGCGCGCGCGCGCGCGCGCGCACACACAACACACACACACGACACGCACGCACGCACGCACGCACACACACACAACACAACACACCACACACAACACACACACACCGCATGCGTGCACGCGCACGCACGCACGCCCACACGCCACACACACAATCACACACAACACACACCCACACACACATCATACGCACACACTATATATAACTGCACAGTTTCAAGCTGAGCCCTTACATTAACAACGAGCAACACAGCTGTGCTTTTGCCTTCCACCCTGCCACACCTCTACGCCTCCATCACCCCCGCCCCCTCGCCTCCCCCGCCCCCCCCCCCCCCCCCCCTTCCATCCCTTCACCACCTACCGTGCTGCAGGATACTTAATCTCTTGCGTGCACATACGTCAAATATTTGCCACTCCACACACTGTAGTTTTGGCTCTCATTTTTCTCCTCGTTGATTTACCCCCCCGCCCCCCCCCCCCCCCCCGCCGTTGTTCCTTCATCACAGCTATATGCTGACTAGCGTTCTGGTCATGGGTCTGCCTGTATCGTTTTTTCAACTATGCGACAGAGCATAGTGTTCACCCCACATGTAAAAGCAGTGCTTCGTTCGGGGCTGTTCCTCACTTGTGGAACCGCCGGGCCGTTTCGGTACAGGGGGATTTTTCCCTCGGAGGTTAACATTGGTTCTGACTCCATTCCCCATACAGTCCTTCGAATGAGACTATAAACCGAGGTTCCGTGTGTGAATGCACGCATAACATCTTGCACAACGTAAAATCCCATCACCAACTTTCGGAAGAGAAGGCCAGTTTGGCCGTTGGTATGATGACACGTTACACATAGCTTGCACCTTCACCGAAGTTTGGAGTATGGCTGCCCTTTGTCAGGAAAAAACCAAAAAACAAAAAAAAAACAAACAAAACACAACAAAAAAGACCCAAAACGGTCAAAACACACGCCAGTGTATAGAATAATCAACTTGATGATTGTGGACACTCTAAGGAAAGAAGAAGAAAGAAGACAGTTGTCCATTGAAAACATAAGCTGTTAGCTTTCGAATGCTTGTTAAATGATTCAAAGGATTTTCAAGAAGGAGAAGAAGAAAATCTCGTTGATAACGTTATATACATCTTTGGTGTTTCGACCATCGTTTGTCCTGTGTGGAGATGTTTTTTTCAAGGATATGAGTGGATTTTAAAAAAATCTAACATACAACGGCAGCAAGCTGTGACACACAGACTGAGACACATACCACCCT
>JADBJO010009229.1:5000-10000 GCA_016801955.1 Conus betulinus
CAAAGAAATACATCATTTTGTTTAAAAAAAAAAAAAGTAGAAAAAGAAAAAGAAAGAAAGAAAAGGAGGAAAGAATAAAGGAAAGAAAAGAACACCTCGAGAAAAAGCGAGCGGTAAGACAAGGAAACAGTCGATGGATGAGTGCAGCAGTGGCCCTGTGGATACGGCGCTTGCAGGAACCGAACCCGGTATTCTCCCTTTTCTATCCACCTCACTGTCCCCGTAGCTACGCCCGAGGCTCGTTCAGTTTACAACAGCTCTGCCATCTTCTGTAACTTCTCTCTGTTAGTAAGCTCCTGTTTCTTCTTACTCTCTTTATCTCTGTCTGTTTGTCTGTCATTACTGTCGTCTATCACTGTTCAGACTTTTGTGGACGATTCTATTTTGTACTGATTATTCTCTTCTACTTTCATTTTCTGGTCAGAACTTAAAACACGCCAGCGGTTGTTTTTTTTTTTTTTTTTTTCAGTCTAGGGAGTAGATGATGAAACGTGAACATACTGTCCAGAGTGTCACTAGTGGCCCATTCTGCAGTGCCTATTTACCTCTTCGGATTTTTTGCTTTTTTTTCATTTAATTCTTTTTATTACTTTTTTGATAACCTGTGAATCTTGGGAACTGGAAATCAGCTGTCCATTCTAAAGTGTCCATTTGTCCTAACTCCAATTTCAGGTGTGTTTTATTTTAACAATTAAGTGTTTTCATTTCTTCTTTTATAATTTTTTGTTAATCTGAGAGTTGAGAATCAAGCGGAAGGGCTGATACTCTCGTGACGGAACAGTATTGCCCGCTTTAAGGATGTCTGTAAATTCTGTCATTTGTTATATATGTGAATAGTGTCCTTGATGTTCGTTACCTTTCCATTTTCACAAGGTGAGCTTTTATTTTTCCTGCTTCGAGGCGTTATCTTCTTTTCTGCGTGTTGACGCCCCTGCTAAAGGCCCTGTGTTGCGTGCTGCGGTATGATAATATATATTTTTAAAAAAAACTATTGCTATGCGCTCGACCATCGAGGGCTGGTCTGGGACACAGGCTCTTCAGATCAGACGAATTAATTAAGGTCCCGGATGTAACATGCAATTACAAGGATGTTGAGAAAGCAAGAAAGGAAAAGGAACGCCGCCTCAGGAGAGAGCTGTTCTTGGCAAAATACCGATAAAACTTCGATAAAGGGTCACGTCTATACATCTTTTTTTCAAAGACAAAACTTGGCCACGTAGGACTTTTGTCACGGTGTCAGCCTCTGGAAAACTACCAATGCTTCACACAGTGAGAAGTCTGCCGTGAAGATCTTTGTCTACAATGCAATACAAAACAGTAAATGCAATATAACACGAGCCAATATGATGCTGTGAGTATGAGACCATGATGAGCAATAACGACCATCGACAACCCAAGGAAGTCGTGGTTTGGGGGTTGCGGGTCTTGCGGTGACGGAACTGTCCAAAGCGAGCGATGAAGAAGCCTCTCGCAGGTAGGGTAAACTCCCAGGAAGCTGAGGCATCGGTCTTCATGCCAGCATGCCCACTTACCACAGTGATATGAAACACAAACAGAACGAGAGAGGAAAAGGAAGCGTGGGAGACGGAAAGGTGAAGACAGAAGTTACCTGATTGATGCTATACTGACACCATCGGAAGGTAAATTGTGTTGAGGTAAGCTATCAAAGTGCGGATTTTCTATGGTGGGCACCATCATAATTCGAACTGGCAGCCTCTGATAACAATCCTGGAGTTCTACTTACTGCACAGATCAGACACCCAGGTCCTCCCTTTTTATCTACAGACTTCTCTTTGCATCCCCGACGTGCGACACCTGCTTCCATCTACCACTAGCAGAACACCTGAAAAACCCAGGTAACAGTAAGCATCGGCACATAGTACACCCATAGACGCTGAGTAACAATAAACTCAGACGCACGAAACTGTTTATATGATTTATTCTGAAATGAAATAAACTAACCAAACAAAACAACAGAGAAGCGCGTTGTATAGTTTACTTTGGGGCTGATCTGGAAAAAAAAGTGAAAGTGGGGAAAGAAAGTAATGGACCCACGACCAAAAGCAAACAAAAACAGTACTATAAATCACACTACATTATATTACAACAGAATACAATCTGTCACAACGTGATATAATGCGATGCGTCTGTACTCATGTACGTGTGTGTGTGTGTGTGTGTGTGTGTGTGTGTGTGTGTGTGTGTGTGTGTGTGTGTGGGTGCTAATGACAATGCATATATCATCACTCTCTCTCTCTCTCTCTCTCTCTCTCTCTCTCTCTCTCTCTCTCTCTCTCTCTCTCTCTCTCTCTCTGTCTCTCTCTCTCATCACCTTGGATCCGTCTGCCAATATATCCGACTTTCTGCCAGCCTCAATCCATCCATCAATCAATTCTTCTATCTCGGTCGAGCTAAACACCAGGCTGAAGAAAACTGCTGCGTCTGGGTTTGTTTTCAGAGACAGAGAGAGAGCGAGCGAGCGAGAAAGAGAGACAGACAGACAGACAGACAGACAGACAGAGGATGAATTTACATTTGTTGCATGTGTGTCTATGTGTGTGTGAGAAAGAGAGAGAGAGAGAGAGAGAGAGAGAGAGAGAGAGAGAGAGAGAGAGAGAGAGAGAGAAGGAGAGAGGAAGAGAATGAGATTTGTTGTATGTAAGTGTGCGTATGTGTGGTGTGTGTGTGTGTGTGTGTGTGTATGTGAGAGAGAGAGAGAGAGAGAGAGAGAGAGAGGAGAGAGAGAGAGAGAGAGAGAGAGAGAATGCAACATACTTGTGACCGCATTCAGGGGGTCGGGAGCGGTGACTGACATTGGAAGGACGCTGACACCTGCTTCCCCAAAAGATCGATGAACCGATCGTGGGAGGCGAACAGAATGAATCAGTGATTTCCCTCCCTGGGAGCCCTGGGTTGGTATGGGATGGTCACTGAATGGACAGAGGAAAAAAGATGGATGAGCCGGAACAGGCAGGGAAAGTCGAAAATAGGTGGGTGCACAGGTAGATGGAGAAATACAGACAAACAGAGGTTTGTTTATCTATCTATCTATCTATCTATCTGTCTATCTGTCTATCTATATGTCTGTCTGTCTGTCTATCTATCTATATGTCTGTCTGTCTATCTATCTATCTATCTATCTATCTATCTATCTATCTATCTATCTATCGATTGATCGACCGATCTATTGATCAGTCGATCAATCTGCCTTTCTGTCTGTCTATCTAACCTCATGGACAGAAGGATGGATAGTTTGATAGCTATAGAGCTTCCTATTCTGGTAAACAGAGTGAAAACTAGGCAGAGACATCGATAGGTGGGCAGGCATACAGACAGACGAAAAGACAGCCAGAGGGACAGAACGTGAGGCTGGGGGGAGAGAGAGAAATTCAGAGATAAGAGTCAGATAAGCGCAGAATACTCCTGACATTGAGAGAGAGGGGAAAGAGAAAGAGACAGAAAGAGAGACAGACAGACAGATTAATATTTTGTATAATAGGAGGTATTAGAACATGATCGAACCTACACAAATTGCCGTTTTCTGAAAAAGAAGAAGAAGAAGAAGAAGAAGAGAAGAAGAAGAAGAGATAGATATAGAGAGAAATAAAACAGAGAGAGAGAAGGAGAGAGATCAACTTTAAGAAATCACTTAACTGTACCTATGTAAAGGACCCACAAGTTAATGCAAGACATGCATAACAAAATACAAAAACTCAGCCTGGATTCAGTGCCTTCCATCTTCCTAAAAATGATAATGCGAGACCATCAAAAGTTATCCCTGTCTTAATGCACTACTTTAAAAGAAACACCTGTGTAACCTGCACTAGGGCATAAAGAAACATTCTACGCCAACGAGGGCTGTGTTTGATTTAAGACTCTTCCACAAGGAGGCCAGTAGGACCTGCAAGTCACAGCTGTTCCGCTCAATTCAGAGCTCATCAGGCTGACTATTAGATCCTGCTTAGAGCTGATGAGAAGCACTTCTCGGAGAGGTACTTTAGTATACAACAGAAAAGAAACTCTCTAAAAAAAAAATCAGGTTATACTCCTGCCCGTATGAAAAAAAAAAAAATTTCGAAAAGCAGCTTGAGTCCTAAGAAAAGACAAAATCAGAATGTTTGTCAAAATGATAGACTTCGATTCGTCGTTAAATCAAAAGGTGGGACTACAACAGACACGGTTCACGCGGGCCAGTTACCAATCATGAAAACCCACGAGGATTCTCTTCGACAACACCTCGCACAGTTCCAACAATGTGTCCTCTTACGTCATCGGGAATTCTGAAAGGTTTGACCATGGTCAGTGATCGCTGGTCATCTCTTTGCACCCAGGGTGGAATGTGGCGTGGCTTAATACTAATTGCTTTTATCCAGATGCAGGTGGGCCTTCGCCTTAGCTTTCCTCGATCCTTACGCAGACACCTTAGCGAGATAAGCTCTTTCTTTTGTTGTTAGATTTGGATGTCTTTACTGTCGCACTTCAACCAGAGCTTAAATCATTATTGGAGGTGCGACATTGACAGGAGAAGGTGTGAAACAAAGCAGTTACGTTTTTTATTAGCCTATTTTTCAGCGTTACTGTTTGGTGTGTACATGAGATATAGGTGCAGGGGGGTAAGGGTGGGGAAGGGCGAGAGAAGTCACACCGAAACGAGTGCGCACATGCAGAGAGATAGACAGATAGACAGACAGACAGACAGACAGAAAGACAGAAAGACAGACGGACAGACAGACAGGGGGAGATTTGAGGTTTAAATTTCCATCCTTTTCTACTCTTTTAGACAACTCTGTGTTGACTGTTTTGTTTAAAGGTTTGCAATACATATCATTTATTTCATCTTCAGAATCCTGAAGACTCGCTTCATTTCTTCTGTTTGACAGCTTTATTTATGGCTTGGCGATGATCAGTATTTGCTTTGAAATGAAGAATCCCTTCTTTTCCTCAGTGCTGACAGCTTTGTATACAGCTTGTCAATAAACGTTATTTGCTTTGCTCTGTAG